>CM036239.1:43882262-44104762 GCA_020698575.1 Bostrychus sinensis | reverse complement strand
TTAATTCCACTCCCCAATCTAAATCAAAGGCCGACTATTTCTTTTATATAGTAGAAAAACAATTATGATAGCTTGTCTGGCTAGCATGTTTAGATTTGGAAACTTTTCTTGTGGTACTTTTGTTATGTATAACACTTTGTGCACAGTGCTTTTCCCTGAAAGAACTATAAAAAGCACCAGTGTAGCTGCTGTGTTCTTTAATGTGCTGAGTGAGTTCCTATGTGCCTATACTGTACTGTGCAGCAGTTACAGAGGCGTTACAGCAGCCTACAGTGAGACTAATGTGGTATAACAGCACGCCTCATCCTCGCGGTCATCCTCCACTTTGAGACTTTCTTTCGAATCCAGCATCCCGAGGCAAAGAGTTCTCTTTTTACTGACGATCATCCTTGAAAATTTGCCTCTCTTGTCAAAAGAAGAAACAATTATGGAGCGGGGCTAGAATAGACTGCAGAGCATACAGACAAGTGTAATGTGTTTGGCAGTAAAGATGTCAAGCTCCACGCTCATTTTCTCTGCTTGTACGTACAATCTCCTAGAAACTGTCGCTCACTTTAACAACTGAATCTTATTTTACAGGTTCTACAGTGATTCAGCCTCTTGCCCATCACAAACCATGGTTATATTATTTTTTTAGCTGGAATGTGAATGGCGTGGTGGCAATTACTTCAGGTCAACCTAAAATATTAAAGTGTTTTTTTTTTTTTCAGTATATTTTTATATATTTTTTATTCTTTAATGTATACTTTCTTACTGAAGCCCTATTTGGACCTGCATTTGCACATTATTTCATCAGTTTTTCCTACCGTAAAATGTATTATCTCTATGATTGTTTTCCCCAGATAAAAAAAAACACACTATCTGCTGCCCTCTGCTGGTCTCTTCACCTGTATTTTTATGGCATCAGTGAAGTACTTAATAAAAACATTTTCTTTTAGATAATGTTTATAATGGTACTAAAAGTGCAGCACTGTTCTAGAAGTGACCAAGATTGGTTTGAAAATATGAATAAAATAATTAAGAAATTGAATCTGCTGGCACTCTCCAATAAGGGATGCTCTTATTGGCTGTTGGGGGGAAGCCTTTGTTTTAGCACTAGATGTGTCATGTTGCACAGAGAAATGGTGCCAAAAAGAAAAATACATATTTGAAAAAGGGAAGCAAAGCAAAACTGATGATACAAGAGGTGATGTTTAACTTGGATAGAGCCATTCTAACATTTCCAAATTCCTCAAAAACCCAACTCTTCACTTCAATTACGAAGCAGCGCTAGCATAGACTGCAGTTTGTACAGAAAAGTGTCATGTGTTTCGCTGGAAAAGATGTCAGGCTGCACTCTTATTTTCTCTGCTTGTATTTACACTGTCCTAGAAACTGTCCCTCACTGTCACTAGTTTTTCAGCTCAATAATTTGACTGTCTTCTGTTGTCAGCGTTTATCAGCCAGTCGCAGCCCCTAGATGCCTGCCGCCCGGACACCTCGAGACGGGCCGCGCTGTGTGTTATGTGAAGCGGTTTGACAGATAGAAAACTGATTCTTTACAAGCGGAGGTCAGAGCACTGTATCCAAAGCAGAGACTGGCTGAGAGTACACTAATATCCCAGTGCTGAGCAGCGCGGCGCTATGGGGAGCAGCCATGCACATCCGTCTCACTCGGCTGCACCTCGACGGAGCCGGAGCCGCGGAATTGATGGGCGAAGGGAGGGAAAGAGGAGAGAGAGAGAGAGAAAAGCGAATGATGTGCTGCTAACGGCTAATGTTAATGCTTGTTACTCCATCACATAAACATCTTTGAAACAGAGAGAGTATGACGAATGTGTCTTTGTTTGGCCAAAGGTGAATGATGTTGGTACAGAGCCCAAAGAAAATAGGCCTGCTGTCTGTCAGTGGGAGCTCATCATTTAACAAGAGCCAGACTGCTGCTGCAACTGCTGGTGTCACAAATCAAATCGATGCGCAAATCTAATGCTTTTTTACAACAATACAAGAGAAAAAAAGCATTATATCATCCCAGAGCACAGTTAATGCTAAAAATATTTTGGACAGTAGCAGAATATAGTTTTATTTTAGCTATTATCTAATAAAATAGTTAAGGCTTGTAGCATTAACTGAATGATCTAACAGCCCCATACAATACAACAACAAAAGTTTAAATAAAACACCATGTATGCCCCCATTTATCTTCGACATATGAAGGTGGGACGGACTTGAGTAATAAATCTTTTGATATACAAATCTAATTTATCAATTTACTGAGATACAAGTTGCTAGAGGTTAGGGCCTATAAAACATTTAATGTGTTGTTTTCATTCCAAAAACACACATTTTGCAAAGTAATGTCTTTACTGAGAAAAGAAAACATAGAACAGTAAAAAAAAAAAAAAAATCAAAGCTCTCAGTCTGCATTTTCTCAAAACAATCCAGCACCAACAGCAGTATTCCAACCTATGAAGATGCCCAAGGAGTTAAAAAACATTCCTACAAAGGGCAGAACAACTGCACCATGAAAGTCAATGGCCCATCTAGAGGCAGAGGACCGACATGATGAGGCTCGAGATTATTGCCTAGTGCGGAAAGTAGCCAACAACCTAGTGCACTATTTAGTTGGGACAGTCAGAATTGCAACAATGTGAAGAATGGGAGATTTGGCATTAGGTCGTAAAGACCACAGCATCTCAATATGGGAGAGAGATTGTGGTTTGTTTGTGCCGTACATCCTAAAAAGATAATAAATCTCACGTCCTGTTAAATAGAAAGCACTTTTTTTCCAACTTGATTAGAAAAGAGCTTCTGAAGGGTGAAATTAAGTAGAAATAAATGTGTTAAAGATATAAATAATAGTCAGCAAAATTACCTAATCTGAATCACTGAATTACTTTTTACATTACTTCTGAAAATTAAATTTTAGTTTTGTTTAGAGGGTTGCCATGTCTGCTTACCTTGCATGATAGTTTTAAAAGCAATATAGGCAGTTGTTTGAGCAATTTTCATCCAATGCTGGGTGGGTTCTGGGACAGTTTTTAGTTGCTGTTGGGCTGGTTTTGATTCTCAGGCCTGGCAACCCTGCTTCCTACACATCTGCTTATTGTCTGCCTCTTTTTCATCTTTGACACAATAAAACTGCGTTGTTATATCAGGCAGCATTGATGGACTGTTGTGAGGAGGAAGACAATGGCAGAGAACAGTCAGTGCACCCAGACCTGATGTGACGTTCTGGCTGCCACATTATCTAGTCAACCTCCACACAGCAGCCTTTATTAGTGCACACACAACGAAGATTATGGCTCAATGCAGAGCAATGAATTATACATGGGCCCCTTCCCTTTGGTTTTCTTGTTCATCCAGACACAGGAAACAGAGCCACAGAGGGGAGCTGCAGCAGACACAGGATTGCACAAACAATAAATTAAACACACACACACAAGTTGGCACACACTTGACTTGGCAAAATGGCAGAAATATACAGCAGCAGTTCCCAACCTTTTTTCTCCCAAAGACCAGTACCAGACATACAAATTTTTTGCAGACTGGCGGCGTGGGTGTGTGTGGGGGGGCTATATTTCTACAAATATAGTAGAACAGGCTTTGTAATTAATTAATCAAGATTAATTGCATTTTTATCATCTAGCAATATTTATATGTCAAAAATAAAATATAGGAGCTTATTTGTATGTTCTGGCATATTTTAACTAGGTTTCAAACTAACACTGCGGTCAAAAAGGGCAGTATTCAGCATCCATGCATTGATCTCTGCCTCTCTGCACATAATAAGATGGGGTGCGCCACGCCTCTCTCCTCTCGCTCTCCTCCTCTGTGCTCTGTGTGTGACCTCCACACGGACCTGTCCCCTCTCTCTCTCTCTCCTTCAGCGTCTGAACCCAACGGACTCCTGTCTCTTGTGTGCATCAGTCAGCTGAGAGAACAATCAGAGATACAATAAGCAGCACCTTGAAGCAGCGCATTTGGAAGAGAAAGAAAAGTGACGGCGTGCAATCGATGCAAGAGGCGCGCTGTCCTCAGAGGAAACCCCACAATTACCTGCAGTGCACTTGTATAGGCTCAGTACTGGCCACATCTGAAATACTCTTACATTTGCCATTTTGACTGGATGTCCAGCCCTGGTTACCATACACCAGAAACTAGGTCACTGAGAAAAGTTCCGTTGTCATGGACAAATGTGAATGCAAATGCAAACATTTTTGAACATGTCAATTTCTCTATAATGAATTAACAGTAATATAAATGTAACACGACTCAGCAAAGTAGAATCAGTGTGAGCCCTGGACTTACAAGACCCCTGCAACAAGACTCTTACTTCATCATCAGATCTCTCCTTCCTTGTCAAAAAAAAAAAAAAAAAAAAAAAAAGTCTTGAGTGACAATTGTTTTTTACTCAAGTTAGCTAGGCTTAGCAGCCTAATTTAGTGATGCATGGCAAAAGTGAGGGAGTGAATCAAGTGCGTGCTGATAGAGCTGGGGACACACTACAAGATTTTCTCAGTCGTTACAGATTCTGAAAAGCCTAGGAGCACACACTAACCGACTGGTTTCTGCAGATTTAGTTCTGACGACTGAAAGACTGGGCTCACACACTACAAGATCAGTTGAGGCTGCAACTGTCTCCAACCAAACTCAACAAACTCTCGCGGGGAACTTACGAGAACTAAATGGTAAACAAACATGGATGCTACCTGGGCCGCCGTTGCCGTTGTGTGCGCAGCTATCTGTTTGGAAAAAAGGAAAAAGAAAAAAAACGGCTATGTATCCAGTTTTGCTTGGGTAGTGCTCAACTTTCTTCGGTGTTTGCCATGGTTGTTTATGTTTTCTTCTTCTTCTTCAAATTTCCGCTTATATTTTTTTGTCTCTTCCTGTTGCTTCGTCCTCATTCTCTGATGCTATTTCCTGTGTCCTATCAACTGTTTTTCATTGGCCGCTGGACACCATGAATTCCCAGTTGGATCTGTAAACAGCCCACACTACAAGAGTGTGCATCCAGAGTCGGCTTTAAAATTCAAACATGCTTGATTGCTTGCGACTGAGGTCAGGTTGGGTTTTTGCACCGCACACACGTGCTGTTTCGAGTCTTTGAACATCACACACTAATGGATTTCAGGGCCGGCTGATTACGATTCCCTGCAACTAGCGTTGACTGGTAAAGACTCGGCGCAACTGTGAATTGTTATAAAATCAGGCAAAGAAAATTGTGTAGTGTGTCCCCAGCTTAAGATGCTCCAGTGGAAGTAGTTGTTTTGCTTTTTGTTTTGTTTTTTCAAAATAAAACACACGGAAATCGTGGTAAACTAAAAAAATATAGTGATAAAATAAAAATGATATATTTTTATATTTTGATCTGTGGCCTGGTACCGAATGGCCCACAGCTCAGTTCTGGGCCCCTCTCTGGTAGTTGCGGACCTTTGATTCACAGTACATGTGCAAAGGTTTTTGTGAGGTGTGACAAAATGCTGTTAACTAAGTCTAGAGGGTAATGTAGAAGCTGAAGCAACTTTTTACTCAAGTTAACGACAAGCCTATTGTTTTTACAGAATCCCATCAGAGAAAACTTGAAAAGAAGACAATTGTGGCCAGTAAACAAAAAGTCCAGCTCTGAAGTCCAGCTTTGAAGTTTTAACCTGGGGACACACCAGAGGATTATTAGCCTGAATTGCCTCTCCCAAATATAAGCTTCTCGCGAACAATTTTTTATTGTGACACTCAGCATGTGTGTGGTGTCAGTATGATTAAAGGCACTGTAAGCAGCATGCGCTCTTACTGGTTTAAAAATGGTACTGCAGTCTAAATCAAATCTGTGGGTTGCCAATCTTTTCACTTTTCTGATTAGAACCAAAACAAAAACTGTCAACAAAAACAACTTGGCCATTATGTGAAATATATTTTTAATTGTTAATAAATCAACTGTAACTTATCAGTAAAACTAATATTTAATTTAAACATGTTTACACCTTTAAGTTACGACTCTTCAGATCAGAGCCTCCCCAATCTCAAATTGTAAATATCAAACATGCTTTAACATTTTTTTACCTCTGACAATACTGATGGAAAAATTGCAGCAGCCAATCTGAGCAAAGTGTCTGGTGGCAGACGTTATCAGAACCACTGACGTAAACTTTGAAACACAAAAGCACTGAATACAAATGCTAGAAATATAGCAATGTGAGGAGGCATAAAAGAATTATGCTCCTACTCACCTCCAGCTTGCACTGAAAGCGTATAAACTGCTCCAGAAGTGTCTTCTCTTTTTATCCACATTCAACGTTATTCTTTTTTGTCTTTCACTGCGAATTAGAGAACATGCAATGATAGCTGATGGAGCAGCTGGTAGTCCTCAATCATTTAAAGCTGACTTTTAAACAAAAAAGTCTTGCTGTCAATATTTTATAAAAAGAGGAGAGTAAATCCAGGTGTGCAGCGGATTGAGGCTGGAGGTAAAGCTACAGTAAAGGGGCGTTAAAAACATCTTTAAAACCTAAAAAAAAACTACCTGAGCTGTATCAAAGAGGGCTGAAGATAATCTGTAGTATAAACTCAAGTGTTTCTATCTCTTCCAGCACAGAACTTCGTATCTAATGATATCCTCTCTCGCCGTGCTCCTGTTTGGTCTTTGTGTTGTATGATGGATGGAGAGCAGGAAGCTGTAGGTGTTGTACTGAAACACAAGGTTTCTGTGCTTGACCTCTGCAGTGGAGCTACAGAGGCAATGTCTGCAAAAGATTAACGTTTACAGAGGAGGATCCACACAAAAGGCCACGATTGGGCTGAAAAAAATACATTATCTGACGAAAATGCATTTTTACACTCAATTTACATGTTAATCAGACAGCTACAAAGTCTTAGGGGTTAAACAAGGCTTCACAAGGATTCACAAGAAGAATATATTAATCAATAGATTTATTATAGCAAAACTAATGTAATCTCAGTAATTATAAATGTATGAATGCAGAGGCATTAAGACATATTCACAATCAGAAATTGTCAAGCCCCCAATAGTTTTAAGGAAGACAAAATGATCCTGGGAAGTCCTGGTGTGGTTTTCTCAGTCACCAGATTCAAATCAGATTTGAAAGAAGGCAGCTGCAGCATGGAGGCCATCAAACATCACTGAGCTAGATGCTTTTATATAAAAAAGAATTGACAAAGATTCCAGTCGAGAGGTGTAAGAAGATGCTCCACAAAGTACTGAAGCTAGGGGCTGAATAATACTGTCCACGTGTGTTAAAAGAGTCATATTTTTCAAATTTTTTTTGGTCATTTGTTCTTATTATCTTTCTTTTAAATCATTATAATGTCTTTTCAGGTGGGGGGTTGAACATTTCTGATTGCAACCATACCATGTGCTGCAGGTGGCCATTCCCATAACTTGCACAACTTACATATTGTGTAACACTAAAGCGTTACACAATGGCCTAGCTGAGAAAATGGAGCACTAACCTTGTATTTTAACCTTATGTGGGTGAAATACAATGTTTTTTTGTTTGTTTGTTTGTTTGTTTGTTTTTTGCAGTAGAGGAGTGTTTCCCTATGGGGTACTTTACGGGGGTACTTGGAATTTTTTCACAATTTATTTCCAACATAATAAGAAATTATTTTCAAGCTCATATTGAACTATTAAAAGGTGCCACAGATTATTAATTACATTTTATATGGTATTTTGTTACATATGTTTTAGGTTCAATAGGTTCAAAGGGGAGTTATTCAAAGGTTTCATTATTATTATTATTATTGAGTAAATGTATTTGTTTTTGATTATATTTGTTAACATACAATATATAGAAAAATAAGTAAATGTAACAGGAGTTTATATTGTTATATTTGGTATATTATATATTGTCAAATTTAAGTTTAATAGTAAACAATGCAGGGGGATTTGTACTTACAGTAGAGTAAGTACAAAATGTCTAAACAAAGATGTTTTAAATAAGCACTTTTTAAGAATATAGAGGTACTCATGTTATGACAAAAACTAGAATGAATTACTACTATAGTCAATCAAATCAATTGATAGGGCTTTTTTTTCTATATCACATTTTATTTGTGGTTACTGCCTTCACTTATACCCTTGTCAACAAGATAAACTGTATTGCGTACAACTGTGTTATTGTGTTCTTTGTGCCAACATTAACTCATTTTATAAAGAAAATTAAATTTTTTCAATTACTTTGCAGACAGTCCTCTATATATTGGGTTCAAAAATGCCTTTACAAGACAGAGCTCTTTCAAATGACGTCATTAAGTTGCATCAGGGTAAGGAAGTATATCCGGCCTCTGTTCAAAGCCTTTAATGAAAGTCTAATGCCAAATCTCCATAGTGCTTTATTGGATTTGTTTAAGTTTACAACACACTGATTGAGCCTCAGTTAGAGGGCCACAGTGACCTTGACTATCGCATCACATGACACCCCTGCGATCACATAAGCCGAAAGAAACATGATGGAAAAAATAATAAAATGTACTCTGGGTTCACAGAAAATAGCACATTTCAAAGCCGCCTATCATTATAAAATTGCACCTCTGTCACCTTCCTCTCGACTCCTCCTGTATACACATTGTTTATGTAAGCAGGCATGGTTTTGAATGATAAGTGCTTTCTTTAATCAGCCTTTCTGCAAACCATCAGCGTGATGTTTACCCTGCCTTTTAAGCCTTTGATACTAAATCAAAAGCCAGTGTGTTTTTTTTTTTTTTTTGTTTTGTTTTTTTTCCTGCCGTTTGCTCTTTGTTGGAAGGTCTTGCAATATGGATAACTAACAACCTTGAGCATAATATGACCGCCTCCCAGAGACCACACATGCACACTGTACGCTCGCTAGTGCTTGATAAACCTCTGCTGTTCGAATATTGCTGCCACCATCGTTTCCCCATATCATATCAGCTGATTTTCAGAAAACCCCGACAGCCCCTTAGATTTTCTATAACATCAGCTTTAGCATTTTGTTGGCAGCACACACATTTGAAGATATGTGCTTGTTGTATCAACAATGCATATCAACTGTAGTGATTACACATTGGAACAAGCCGGCATGTCCTCCCCATGTTACTGTGGGTTCTCTCCAGCTTCCTCCCACCATCCAAAAACATGCATTAAATGGCAACTCTAATATGGCCCATCTATCCATTCATCTTCTACAACTTATCCGGGACCAGGTCGCAGAGGCAGCAGTCTAAGCGTAGATGCCCAGACTTCCCTCTCTCCAGACACTTTAGCTCTTCATTTGGAATCCTGAGACGTCCCCAGGCCAGTCTCTGCCTGGAGGGACATGCCCGGAACACCACCTCAACCTGAAACAGATGCCCAACCCACCTCAGCTGGCCCATTTCAATGTGAATGAGCAGCAGCTCTTCTCCAAGCTCCTCTTGACCGAGCTTTTCACCCTATCTCTAAGGAAGCGCCCAGTAAATTAACCCTAGTGAATGAATGCTAATTTCAGTGATTGTCAATGTTTGTCTGTGTGTCATCCCTGCGACTAACACTGTGCAGGGTGTACCCTGTCTAAGGCCCATAGTTACTGGGATAGGCTTCAGCCACCTGTGACCCCTAAAAAGAATAAGCAGCATTTCTTATAACAAAACCAAGGGACATAAAAATTCCAGCGTATCCTAGGTCTTCCTCGGAGTTCTCTACATGGTGTTACATGTGTTGAATACTACCCCAGGGAATTTGAAACAGATGCCTAAGCCACCTGAGCTGGTTCTCTTCACTGTGAAGGAGCAGTGGCTCTTCTCCAAGCTCTCACCATGTGTCTAATGGAGCTCCCAGTAAACCCTACTGGAGGAATGTGAGATTAAATGGTTGTCTGTCAGTGTATGTCTTGGTGTCAGCCCTGCGACTGATAAGCCACTCTCCAGTATGTACCCTGCCTAAGGCCCATAGCTGCTGGGGTAGACAGGTAATACAGGCAGTTTGCATTTGCATTTTGGTTTTATGTGGGTAAAATACAGTGTTACTCATTTTTATTCAGTATTTGTAGTACTGTTGAAGTACCACCAGAGTCCCCTATTGTAAATGAATGATTATGACTGGATGTCTAGGACCTGCTCTATGTCTTGCTATGGATAACAAACAACCTTGAGCATATGTATGACCCTTTCCCAGAGCAGTCAGACCACACATGCACGCTGTACGCTCGGCTGTGCTTGATAAACCGCTGCTGTTTGAATATTGCTTTCGCCATCGTTTCCCCATCACATATCACCTGATCTTCAGAAAGCCCCGACAGCTTCTCAGATTTATTACCGGCTCTGTTTACATTGCGCTTTCCTCATTTTCAGCACATTTTGCTGTGTTTTATGCCTGCAGTTATGGGCTGGCGATAAAAAATAAAGTGATGGAAAGTGAGGGATTGCAAGAAGTTGAAGTGTTAAATGGGAACGACACAATTTTTTCCGCTTAGAATCAAAGAAACCTCTGTAATCATTTATTTTGTAATAGGAAAAATCTGTGGAATTAAAAGTCCCATATTATGCTTTTTCAGTGTTTTTTTTTTTTTTTTTTTTTTTTTTTTCGAAATAGTTTTGGAACCTTTGCATTAGTATTTTACGTTGTATGACTTAAAATAATGTATATGTATGTGAAACGTCTTCTTTTAGGGAGCTGTCACTTTGACTTTGCAGAGAACACTTACATGTGTGCCAGGTGGCCCCCTACTGGCAACTGTTGGGAATGGACAGAGCAGAAAATGGTTATCTAGTATGGCTATTAGTAACATGCTGCTAACAAAAGGATAAATGAGGCGTCCGCTTCCTAGTGATGGCAAATTACGTGCTGAAACTATCAGAACAAGTCTGGGGACAGTGTATGGGCTTTAGAAACAAGCAGGAGTACTTCCTAATTTCATGTATCTATATAGAGCAGCAAGCTCTTTTAGCTCTTGAGAAGGGGGCAGCCTCAGCATACAGGATTACCCCTAACAAGCATGGATGAAACAAAATACTATTCCAGGAATGTTTTTTGAAAGGGCAAACAACATTATAACATGCTTAAAAGCTAAAAAAAAAGTCAATTTAGCAGACTAGGGGACCATTAAGGATTTTAAACCGCTGCTGATTGCTTGTGATGCTCCTATTGGCAGCCGGGGTAATAGCAAGTCTTTTTTTTAACATCACACATCAGATACATCACACAGAGAAACAATAAAAATGCAGATAAATTGTGGTGAAGCAAGACAAAGGTAATTGCTGGTGTGCATTGATCTAATGCTAAACTTAGAGCTAGCGCAAGGTTTTAGTTTAATGTCATTTATTTGTATTTTGAGGTGGGAAATTGTTTGAATTTTACAATTGTGAATAAAATAGACGAAGAAGAGTAGCTATACTGTTGTTTGTGGTGAGTGGTGGGGTTGAAAATGCTATTAGTAACAGATTTTGTTGTAACAGCACCTGTGATAGCAGTAGTAAAATTGGGTAGTTCAGCTTTATTTCAAGTTGAATTTTAGCTTAGGGTGTTTTTTTGTTTGTTTTTTGTTTTTTGTTTGTACTGCATCCTGTCGACCCTGTCTGTTTGGCAGGCTGGCGGAAGTTGATTTTAGCCACAATCAATTCATTTTAATCACAATGGGCAGTGTTGGGAGCCGAGGGAGCGGTGTGCTAATTGATTGGCAGATATTTGCATATACAGTACGCAACAAAATGTCACGCCCGGCCTTGGCGGTGACCTGTGTGGGCTGTTGGCAAAACAAACTGATGAGGGTAATTTATCATGCAGCGTGTGGTCCGCCGAGAAGGGGCCACACCATATATTGTTAGCGTCGTCAGTCACCTGTCACGGCACGCTGGGCATGGCGGATAAATGAGTGCACGAATGAGTGGAGAGAGGGAGGAGCCGACCCGAGGCATAAAGACAAGTGTGGCATGTGATGAGGATGGGACAGGTCGAGATATGCCATGCATTACCTGCTTTATATATCAATTCACTGGGTAATTAGCAGAAAATACTGCTTTAAATGAGATGTGAGTGATTCTTAATTTATCCTAACATTAACATAAAAATCACATTTCTAATATTAATGCATGATATACACTATATTTCCAAAAGTATTCGCTCACCCACCCAAATAACTGAATTCAGGTGTTCCAATCACTTTCATGGCCACAGGTGAATAAAATCAAGCACCTAGGCATCTAGCTTTGTGAAAAAGTTTGGGGATGGCCACTTTCTGTTCCAACATGACTGTGCACCGGTGCACAAGCATGGTCCATAAAGACATGGATGAGTGACTTTGGTGTGGAAGAAGTTGACTGGGCTGTACAGAGCCCTGACCTCAACCTGACAGAACACCTTGGGGATGAATTAGAGCAAAGACTGCGAGCCAGGCCTTCTCATCCAACACCAGTGTCTAACCTCACTTATGGAAGAATGGTCAAAAATTCCCATAAAACTTCTAAACCTTGTGGAAGCTGTTATAGATGCAAAGGGTGGGCCGACATCATTTTAAAACCTATAGATTAAGAATGGGATGTAACTTAAGTTCATATGCGTGTAAAGGCAGGTGAGGGAATATATTACAGTGTACAGTGAAAACTGTTGAACGTTGTTGCTGAATTATGAGACTCACTATGGGGGTTCTGTCTCTGGCAGTTTCCCCGACAGACTAGGGGCATCTTTCTAGTCTTGCTGATGGAGAGAGAAGGCTGAATAGAAAAAAAAGGTTTGGACAAATTTCCACTGCAAGCATGGGTGTCACGCAGTACCGTGCTTCAAATACACTTCCTTTCTAGTGAATGAGAGCGTTTCCACTGCCAGTGCTGTGCTGTGAATGTAGACGGAGAGTGTGTGGTGCTTCATTGCTTCCTGCAGTGGCACTCCCAGTTCATGTCAACCAAATGCTGAATGAGTACATCTGGATTTTCAAAGTATAAACCTACAATGTACAGTACTGAATTTGTATAATAGGCTTTATATATGCATGTGTTATATGCACATGCACTATGACCGCAAAAACACAACTTTTTCAAACTCACTAAACTCAACCACTATAGAGGAAAAGTCTGTGTATTGTCAGTGACAACAACAACAAAGCAGTCTCAAGTTAAACTGTTATTTTCTATTCTTCTTGCGAATAAAGATTGTTTTGGTCTTGCTCCTGTCTTTATTGATGGGTTTTATCACGCAATCTCACTATTCCCACACCCCCAGCAATGCAGTCAGTGTGCGAGGGTCAGCCCTATCGGTCGCTGGCGCTACACGGCATGGTGCTCACACTTGCAGTGTAAATCAGGGCAAGGTTTGCCGGGAAAATGGGAGGTGTGTTTCAGGAACGGTAGAGGAGTACTGTAGTTGGGATGTAGTTTAGGCGTGGCTTTGCTGCCGAACCTAACACATTAACTTCATTACATTGTGCACGGTGGCAGAGCGGTTCGAGCCCCGGGTCGACAAACACACCATGACACGAAATCTCTGGGTGGAGTCTGCATGTCCTCCCCGTGTTACCGTGGGTTCTCTCCGGGTTCTCCGGCTTCCTCTCACTGCCCAAAGACATGCATGTGTTAGGTGAATTGGTGACTCTAAATTGACCCTAGTGAATGAATGTGAGAGTGAATGGTTGTCTGTCTGTGTTCGTCTCTGTGTTAGCCCTGCGACAAGCTGGCCCCTGTCCAGGGTGTACCCCGCTTACGGCCCAAAGTTACTGGCTCCAGTCACCCGCAACCCCTAACGAGAATAAGCGGTAGAAAATGAAAAAAAAACAAAAAAAAAAAACATTGTGCTCTTGTATGCTTGAATTATGGCATTATTCATTAGAATGAATGTTATGGTTTCAGAAGGAAGCCAATGCTTGGTGAAATTGAGACCAAGGAACCCATGACCAGTTTTTTAGAACATGTCACACATTAATTTCTATAGTGCTGAGCTGTAAAATAAAAATGGGACCATTTCTTAACTCCCTTGACTGCCATGCACCTTTTAGGAAGCTTTCAGATTTTTGTGTTGATTAACTTCTTACATAAGTCCACATCAGGCCCAGTGTAAGATTGTTCTAAATGACTCTACATATGCATTTTGCCATTGTTTCCTGGTTCCTTTTTTGTTTAAAATGTGTTTACTCAGATGCTGTATGAGGTCTCTCTATAGACTGTTGGAGGCTAGTAGTCATTTGCTCCAGAAGTCATATTGATCATGCAATTCAGCCAGAGGGGGGTCACAAGCCTGTATACCCCTTGTGCCAGCCCCAAGCCCAGATAAATGGGGAGGGTTGCATCAAACCTATTCCATATGATTATGCAAATCATCTCACACCAGCAGATGATTTACTGTGGTGACCCCGGAAGGGAAAAGCAGAAAGGAAAGAAGTGTTGCTCATCTAGAAGCTGTCAGACAGTTTATGGGGTGAGAAGATATTACCATATTCAGGTTCATAAATGGAAGAAGAACTATTTGGCATGAAGGTCACAAAGTCGATAGTCCAAATACAAAAGAGCAAGTACTCTTAAACCATATAATCTCAGACATTTACCACAAACACTAAAGACAGTGCTTGACTCTTCAATGTAATCACTTTAATGTCTCAAAAAGCTTTCTACAAACTTGTGTCAGGTGTCTATTACAGTGCTAATAGTAGTTCAACATGACAAGTTGATTGGCCTGTTATTGTAGCAAATAGAGCTAAACATAGACATGTACACAACATAAAAATTGTTCAAATGAAGACAACGGACCCAAAGTTTTGAAAATAAAGGGATAACAGTATACCAGGCTCTCTTGATCATGCTTATTATTAGTATTAGTATTCCCTTGATGTTCTATCATGGTAGTCATCGTAAAGCTTGTGCACTGGGAAGGGAAGAGTTAGTCAAACAAACAAGGCACAATCAGTTGCTGGATTCAAAATGGATAATCCAGACTTTGGCAGACAAAAAGCTACGCAAAACCGTGCCATCCATGATGATCCCAATCTCTCCATTTGCTCAATCATCAGACCAATTATGTCACAATCATGTGACTTGTTTTGTTGATATTTCTGAGTGGAGTCTGCATGTCTTCACTGTGTTCCAGGGTACTCCAGCTTCCTCGAGTTAACTGGTGATCTAAAAGACATCCTGCAAATAAATGGAGGAGTGAGCCTAGTCTCAAACCAGTCTAAACCAGTCTAAACCCGGTCTGAACAAGTCTCAACCCGGTCTTATCCAGTCTAAACCCGGTCTGAACAAGTCTAAACCCAGTCTGAACCAGTCTAAACCCAGTCTGAACCAGTCTAAACCCGGTCTGAACAAGTCTCAACCCAGTCTGAACCAGTCTAAACCCGGTCTGAACAAGTCTCAACCCGGTCTGAACAAGTCTCAACCCAGTCTGAACCAGCCTAAACCCAGTCTGAACCAGTCTAAACCCAGTCTGAACCAGTCTAAACCCAGCCTGGACCAGTCTCAACCCAGTCTGAACCAGTCTCAACCCAGTCTGAACCACCCTAAACTCAGTCTGAACCAGTCTAAACCAGTCTAAACCCGGTCTGAACAAGTCTCAACCCGGTCTTATCCAGTCTAAACCCGGTCTGAACAAGTCTAAACCCAGTCTGAACCAGTCTAAACCCAGTCTGAACCAGTCTAAACCCGGTCTGAACAAGTCTCAACCCAGTCTGAACCAGTCTAAACCCGGTCTGAACAAGTCTCAACCCGGTCTGAACAAGTCTCAACCCAGTCTGAACCAGCCTAAACCCAGTCTGAACCAGTCTAAACCCAGTCTGAACCAGTCTAAACCCAGCCTGGACCAGTCTCAACCCAGTCTGAACCAGTCTCAACCCAGTCTGAACCACCCTAAACTCAGTCTGAACCAGTCTAAACCAAGTCTGGACCAGTCTAAACCCAGTCTGAAACAGTCTAAACCCAGTCTGAACCAGTCTAAACCAAGTCTGGACCAGTCTAAACCCAGTCTGAAACAGTCTAAACCCAGTCTGAACCAGCCTAAACCCAGTCTGAACCAGTCTAAACCAAGCCTGGACCAGTCTCAACCCAGTCTGAACCAGTCTCAACCCAGTCTGAACCAGTCTAAACCCAGTCTGAAACAGTCTAAACTTAGTCTGAACCAGTCTAACCCAGTGAAGTAAATTTGCCACAGTTTCTGTTTAAAAATGTTTGTCAATGTCAATGTCTCAGCTCTGCGACCGACTGGCAACTGTCCAGGGTGTACCCCGCTTCAGGCCCGTAGTTGCTGGGACAGACTCCAGCCACGTGCTCTCCCTAAATAAAATAAGATGAATCAATTAGTTGTTGGTAAAGTGGGATTGTGTTAAATGGTAGAATGGTAGTAAAAAATGTCAAGATTTTATATGGGTCTGGACAGTCCTGCAGCCATATATCCTTCTACTCTCTATGGGTGTTTTAGATGAACACAGACATAGATATATTTGACAAGCCAATACTGTTCTCAGTATATTGCAAGATTTCAATCACTGCTGTTTCAAACTCATAAATGGCTTTAACTTTACCTTGATCTCCAGTTCTCCATTGCCCCTGAACACTTTGGAAGAGCATTCAGTACAAAGACTTTTTCTTCAAACTTCTCTTTGCTCAATTTGCTCCTTGTGGCATAAACACTTTTGGACAAAAATGCTCTGAACTATGGGTCTGTCTGTTGAATCTCTTTGCAATTAATTTCCTCTAATATTGCATTGCTCAGTTTAACTTTCTCTGTACTGCAATTAGAAGATCGTTAATATTCTTTTCAATAATCTGCTTTGTGCCTCAACTTTTTATAATGAGTTTGGATGATAGGGTTATAGGGCCTCCAATACAGTCTAATAATGGCTGTATCATTACTCTCACTGTTGTATATGACTGTAGTGCGCCAATCCTTCAGTGTGCAAACTTTGCTTATAAGGTAAACATTTGGTCATCATCACCATAATTATACCCAAGTCCCTATGCACAGAGTTAATATATATATATATATATATATATATATATATATATATATATATATATATATATATATATATGTATATTTGCTCCTGTTAGCACCGTAACAAAATATTAGCAACTTATCAATAGTGTGCAAGACTAATAACATAGGATGGTATATATTCCTTAAAGAGGTTTTATTTTTTGACCAATTAGCGGTTTGCACAACCTATTGGCCATGAAGTGATGTCTGCTGGGACCTTATCAGACCATGCTCTATTAAATCAGCACTTGAGCCCGAGTGGTAATGCACCATCACTGCACTTTAAATGGCCGCTCTGATTAATGCCACTGCCGACTGCAAAGTAATAATGACTCTTATTGAGGAAATTCAATACTGAAAATTACCCGACACTGTGTAAAATGTAAATAAAAAACAAAAATGCAACTAGCACTTGGAGAGCACAAGGCATTGTCCTTGTATCAAAATGGTAAAGATATAGTGCCCAGGCTTGGATTCAAATTGGAGATCTTCTAGTTCAGGGGCAAATGCTTTGTCTTTTACCTCCTTATATCTACGGATGGTAATGAAACATAATGATTCTATTTCATCTACTGTGGGGCCAGGACTCAAGAGATTGGTAATGTCAGTGTTTTTCTTCTTCTTCTTCTTCTTCTTCTTCTTCTTCTTCTTCTTATTATTATTATTATTATTATTATTATTATTATTATTATTATTATTTTAAATAAAGACAAATTTAAATGATAAATGATAGTTGATAAACATATTTTGGCTCTCCCTATTTTTTTATTTTTTTATTTTTTTATTTTTTTTTTGGAACTGGGTGTCTAATTTAAAAGAACGCTGAAACTTTCTGCCACTACTTGGCAACAGTTTTGTAGTCTTTTTGGTCTGAACTGTCATGGCGGACAACAGCTTGTGCCACATCTGTTTACAACACCAACAACAAGCGAAGAGGACAAATATGTGACTGACACGGTACAGTAATGAAAGGTTATGGTGAAGTATGGCTCTGATTATGTCTCCGACAGTGTTTAGTCTGTTACTTTGCTTTATGCACTTAAAATTTATGCCGCGTGTGTGCTGTTCGGTGTGCTGTTAGTCACAGCCAAGTCATTTTTTTTTTTCAAATAATATATTTATTACATGCTAAGGCTATTTCAGTTTGCCAGATGTAACTCTGCTAATCAGCTGACCCCACCGTTACATCCCAGTCTGTTGTAAACTAATACAAGACGTGTCTTCTTGTTACTTTCTATTTGCCCTAAGACAGACAGGCACAATAATATCATCAATAGTATTATGACTCACTATAAGTACTATAACGAAGGCATGACAACAGTCTACTGAATGTGGGTTCATTACAGTTATAGTGATAAAACAGCTAGAAACAGAAAGAAACTGATCCTTTTTGTTGCTTCCAGTGCATTAATGCTTGTTTGACATGGATATTTCTCTGCCCAGACTTCATAAATTCATCTGTGAATTTGAAGAAGAGTCCTGTGTTCCTGCCCCTTATTTATTTATTTTCTTTACTTTCTTTTCTTTACTTTCTTTTCTCTTTATTAGAAGCACAGTATTAAATACAAACAATGAAACCCCTTTATAAGATAAATGAAAACATTCTTGAGGATTTCAGTAACCAGTGAGAATATTTCATATTAATACTGCTATTTCTTTATGAACAGATGGACATAATACTATATAGGAGAGACATCTTACTATAAAAAAAAAAGAAAAAAGTATAGCTCATTTTGTATTTGATAGCAGCAACACATCTCAAAAAGTTGGCCCACAGACAAACAAAAGGCAGCTTTTATTTATTTTTAACACCATGTTCTAAAGTCTCATTAAGTAGTAATCTGGAGCTTGGCTAGTAATTTAGAACAGTGTTTCCCAACCAGGGGTCCAGTGACCCCTAGGTGTATGTGAGCACTCTGCAGGGGGTACTTGGAATTATTTCATAATTTATTTACAAGATGATAAGGAAGGTTTTAGTCTTTTCATTTTTAATTGTTTAAAGTTCAAGCTCAAGTGTCTCACATGTATTTGTTTAAGATTATTATTTTTTTGCTTTATTTATTTATTTTTTTAAATCATCACATTTACATCACACAATTATTTAGGCTTTATTGTAAGTATTATAAATAAATATAAGTAAATGGAAGTTTTTATTCATTTATTAATATTATTTTATTTTATATTTTTACTTTAAAGTCAGGTAGATTATTTATTTGATTTTATTTTTATTTTGTATTTGTCTTTTTTATGCAGGAGAATTTGTGTTTTTTGTTTTTTATTATGTGCTCTTTAAAAAAAATCATCAACACATTTGAGTAAGGGATATGGTATAACAGAAAGGCAAGGTGGTGCACAAGTTCAGTTGTGAATCGCTGATTTAGAGCATACAGATTTAGTTAAGTGTCTTTTTAAAAAGTCTGTAACTCAGTGACATTGCTCAAGTCTGCTTCTCCAAACTGGGAGTGTGCTGACAAGCATCTACTGCAGAAAACAAGTAACCTAGCCTCACTTACTAAATGCAGTACAGTTTTCTCTGATCAACTATTCCCACTTTAAGAAGCAGACTGCTAATATGATTTATTACATAATTTTTTAAACTTCCTTTTACTATGAAATACATAATATTGGTTATAAATTCCAGTTACCATTGAGAATATTTTTCTATACTGCTATTTTCTTATGGATACTTGTGTGATTGTGAATGAGTTTGAGTGTTTTGAGCGATGCCACCATTCGGACAGATTATCATAGGGCTCAAGGGTGAAAGCTGTTGTGAATGTGAAAGACGTGAGAGTGTTAACGTATTCTACACAGAGTGAGCAGGTGGGTCAAAGGCCTCCGATAGGTGCTGTATAATTTCTGCACGTGGGAGGTGATGCTAATGACTTTGTAAACTCTGCATGGATGCCTCCGCTGACATCTCCGAACAGCTCAATGATTGGGGAATTGTTTCATGAACCAGAACATTCAGGTTCACATTCCGTACTGATGATTAGCAGTTCAGAAAAACATGACTTTCATTTTAGTTCATTTATTATTTATTTATTTTTTGGCTCGCATGGTTCAGTTCGCCCGTTTAGCTCTGGGCAAGTTGCAAGCTGTAGCTAATGTAGCATCTAGTTTGAGAAGGAAACTGCAGAAATACTCCTGTTTGACTGATAGTAGCTTTCTTCTTTCATTTAGTCTTTGGCAGGATGCCCTTCCAGATGCAACCCTCTCTTTTTTTTCCAGGTTCAGGACAATCACAACACTGGCTTGTGACCCACTGTAGCTGGATTACTGGCTGGCTAAGTATATTTAATGGCAGCATGATGGCAAATTGGTTAGTTCTCGAATCACAGCAAGGGTTTGATTACTGAACCACATGGGGCCTTTCTGTGTGGAGTTTGCATGTTCTCCTTAGAACCTCCAGCTAGGTACTCCTGAACTGTATCCTATCTCAAGACCTAGAGAAAGGTCCCCAGGCCCTGCTCCTGACAGGTTGCCCTCATTGAAGGATTGGATCAAATGCAGAGGACAAATTTTCAGTATACCGTACCTTAACTCAAATGTAGGGCAGGTGTGAAGCTAAATAAGTCCTAACCTTCAGAATATCACCCACCTAGTCTGCATGCAGTGCTAATCTTTACCCTCTGGCCATCTTCTTCGGCAACATGCATTATGGGCTCATTTGGCTTTGGTAATAAGCAAAAAGGCTAAAATAAATCATCTTGAAGGTGCACTGGGGTGTGGCATTTAGTTAGAGTTATTAGTGCTAACAAAATATAATCTTCATAATGATGTTTTCATTAGTAGAAATTAAGTATATTTTATATAATTATTATTTTACTTGTTTACATGTAGCAGCACAATAAGGAATAGGTATTTTCATATATATATATATAATGGGGTTTGTGGCATCTGGCAGTACAATATGTTTTGTTACTGCATGAAATTCAAGCAAACAGAAGTAAATGCCATTCATTATAAGCTGTTTTCAAAATGGACCTAAATAGTTTTGCATTTTATGATTTTCACCCTTTTTATTTTTTATTTTTGAGGAATTATTAAAAATAGTGTAAAAATATTGTTTAATTTTTCCTGAATCCAGTCTTGCGTCTTGTCTTGTTGGATTTGAGTCTCATCATGTATTCATTGCAGTAGTAGTAGCAGCAGCAGTAGTGGTAGTAATAGTGGCAGCTGTAAGCAGTAGTAATAGTACTCTCTATTTCTACTTACAGCAAATCATTTTACTAGTTTGTCCAGTGTGGTAATGTGGTGTAATTCAAGCTCATTTTAAAATACTGACCAGCCTGCTGAAAGAGCATTTCTGTTTTAGCATGTGAATCAAATTAAAAGCTTAAAATGATGAGACACAATGGATGTTAAATGAAGTCCTGTTTAGCACTAATTCTTAAATTTTAAAGGACATTTCAGGACACATTAGCACACTCTCCCTCAACTCTGCTCCTTAATAATTGACAGTAATTGATTTAAGAGGTGTCCGCTGAGAAAAAGGGTCACGCTGTTCGAGTCCCTTGGTCGCCAGCATCCGCCCCTAATCCTCCCTGATCCCCCAAAACAATAGGCTAACCTCCATGCAGGGGACTGTGGCAGATTTGTATCTTCCTGCTTAGAGGGATCAGCACTGGCAGCACAAAAATAAAAGCAGTTCAGAGGAGCACAGCCTAGAAGTGCACAGTCCAGGCCTTTAACACACACAAAGACATACACGGCTTTGGAGCATGGTTGTAATAAAAGATGCTCACGGTTGAGTAGTATAGCAGGTCAAATGCCACATTCAGAGCACTGGCCTAGTGTGTTACAGAAGGATCCAAACTGGCACTGTGTGGAGAGACAAGGCTTTGGTCTTTGGTTTAGGTTAAAACCAAAAAGATCAGTTTCCAGCAGTAGGGAAGAGACAGAGCAGAACATGGCACAACAATGACTATAAATAGAGAGTAATAGTATAATTCTTATCTGTGTTATATTTGTATATGATTCATGTCACCGTCAGGCAGCTGGGAACAGTAGCATATTCAGCCTTATTCAGAGTAAGTTCACATTAATGCAGCTGCCCATAGCCCAAATCTGATGGATTGGAAAAAAAATTTGAACTGATTCTACCCAATGCCCATCCATACCTGCAACTTTGGGCCTTAGACGGGTACACCCTAAGAAATGGCCAGTCAGTCACAGGGTTGACACAATCATTCATTCTCACATATTTTTTTTTCAACAGTTGACGAGACACATGCATGAGTTTTACAAAATGTTTGAGCCACTGTTCACTTTTGGTCAAACTGTGTATCTTGTGCATAAGTTTTTTTCCCCCTTGAACCTAAAAGTACTGTATGTAACACAATATAATATACAAATAATATTTTTTAGTAGTTTCATGTCCTCTTCATCAGTCAATGAGACACTTGAGCTTGTCTTTCATGGTTTCAGTAGGTCAATATAAATTATGCAATCATTTCAAATGCTCCCTGCTTGCCTGCTTGGTTTGCATTTTTTATCAGTCCTACATTAAGTCCTGAACTAGACCTGGTTTAGTCTTTGTTTTGTAGCTTATTTATGCATTCACTTTGTTGGCACTTGTTGTAAAAAGTGTGAAAATCATTGTATAAGGGCTTTGCCTAATTGTAGCTGTCAGCAGGGGACAATATGGGCCTATAACCAATATGAAATTAAATGCCTCCATGGTGCTATTTATACATTGCATGCTAAAAGTGTGCTGTCCCTTTAAAGAATATCTGCTGCTTGAAAGAGCATTAAAAGTTGCCTTTAAATTGGTTCAGTATAGTCGGAGTAGCGGCTGTGTGAATGCAGAATGCAGTTAACCATAATAATGTGTACAATATGCATAACCCCAGATGTGCATATCCCATTTCCAGTGATTACATGGGGCAAACATATTCCTCACGGAGCAGCGGCAACCCATACACTGAACCACATCTCCCTTTAACTCTGTGATGTGCTGTCAAAACTGAGACCAATACCGTTTCCAGAAGTTAATATGGGAAAGTGCTGTGGGTATATCATAGCTTATTCAAATTCCTTCATTTGCTGAGGTAGAAGTAGTCCAAATCTATACTTTATACAGATATTACTCAAATTGAAATAAAATAAATAGAAAGTAAAGTAAATAGAAAGTACTATCACTATTACTCAATACTAGTTCTATGTTTGCAGAGGTGAAAAACTACTCCAAATCTGTTAGTGCAAGTAGCAATACAACAAAACAATATTACTCAAGTTGAAGTAAAAGAAATCCATTACATTTTTATTTGAGTAAGCAAAAAAAGTACTGTGTGTACCTTTTACATCTGGAAGTAGATGCAGTAAGACCCTTCCAGGAGTTTTGAAAAATTGCATATGCAGCCTGCTACCGAGATTCATTCTATCATTAACATTCTATCCCATTCATTTCTACGAGGGAGCAAAATAAAAACAGGCAGTAGGGCGCTAACTGCTACATTAAATTAGATGGCTAAACAGTTGACACACTTGCAAATGTTATCAAACCAGGCATTGAAATTATTTACATGTGGTTGAGTGGTTGTCAGTTGCAAAACCCATCATAACATGCGTTGTTTGGTGGTAAATGCTAATTTTGTCATTAAAAATGTATTACTGTCTTTAA
This sequence comes from Bostrychus sinensis, assembly GCA_020698575.1. Taxonomy (NCBI): domain Eukaryota; kingdom Metazoa; phylum Chordata; class Actinopteri; order Gobiiformes; family Eleotridae; genus Bostrychus; species Bostrychus sinensis. Next base: position 44,081,255 of record CM036239.1, on the reverse strand, counting down.
AACTTTCAGTAGCGGTCTTTGGAACACAAATTTTCTGTTTACAAACACTAAAAGGGTCTGTAGGTGCACTTCCACAGGATACATTACAGGTTGCGTCACTGCAGGACGCTTTGTTATAGGTAACTCCAAATGAGCTCGTGTACTTTTATTACCCACTTTTCCACCAAGGTCAAAAATTCTTATTGGAGTGTTTAAGAAATGAAAAAGGAAAAGGTACTTAAGTTTCTTTCCACCTCTGTTTATTTTGTTGAGAATCAAAATATATATATATATATATATATATATATATATATATTGTGACAAGTTGTGTGAGAGAAACTCATTACACTTAAGTTTACTCGCGATAACGTTTATTCGAAGTTTAACATTCATGAACAGAACAGGCAGATGTCCTAAGGACATAATGAACTCACTCATGGTGTAGGCCAACAATGTAATAACATCAACTACCCGGCAACCATTGCGGCTGAATGCACTGGGACGCTACACAACCCCCACCTAGCATGATTAGCTGTCCTCAGCAATCCAACTGTCCACCACAAAGTCTCTCAGATGCAGAGGAAGCCTCCGCTGCCTCCTGAATCTGCGCTGCAAGTCCTTGTTGGTAGTGTCGGGTTGACTAGCTGGCAAAGACTGGTCAGTCTCTGCAGTGTGCTCTGCGGAAAGAGCCATGGGTTGGTAAGGGGCCAGACGGTCTCTGTGCAGGACTACCACCCTGCCTCTCTGGGACAGTTGCACCCGGTACACCACATCTGAAAGTCTTTCCAAGATTGTGCAAGGCCCCACCCAGTGGCTGGAAAGCTTGGGTGATTGTCCCCTCTTCCTGACAGGGCTATAGACCCACACTTGGGCACCTGGGGCAAAATCCTGCCCCTTGCAGCGAATGTCATAAGCCCTTTTCTGTTGAATTCCAGCATTGGTAAGGTGTCTCCGGGAGAGCTCGTGGACTGCCTGCAGCCGCTCCACCAGGTTATAAAAGTAATCCAGTCCTGGTTCTCCTCCCACCTCTGGCTCTGGTGGGGACCCGAAAACAAGGTCCACAGGGGTACGCAGCTCATGGCCAAACATCAATGCAGCCGGGGTACACCGTGTTGACTCCTGCACAGCCGTCCGATAAGCCCAGAGGACCAAGGGAAGGTGGCAGTCCCAGTCTCTCTGCCGGTGGTTGGTGAGAATGGCAAGCTGTGTGGCCAGGGTCCGGTTAAACCGTTCTACCAACCCATCGCTTTGGGGGTGCAATGGGGTAGTCCTGGTCTTCTTCACTCCCAGGCGCTGGCACACCTCCTGGAACACCTTGGCTTCAAAGTTCCGCCCCTGGTCACTATGGAGTTCCTCCGGAACTCCAAACCGGCAGAAGAACTCGTCAACCAGCTTCTGAGCAGTTGTTGCAGCACTTTGGTCGGGAACAGCGTATGCCTCGGGCCACTTTGTGAAATAGTCCATGGCCACGAGGACATAACGATTCCCTTGGTCCGTAGTGGGAAATGGGCCCAAGATGTCAACACCCACCCTCTCCATGGGCGACCCCACCTGGTACTGCTGTAATGGGGCATGGGACCGATGAGTGGGGCCTTTTTGTGCTGTGCAGGTGTCGCACTGGTGAACAAACATCTCAACATCGCGTCTGCACCCTGGCCAGTAGAATTTCTGCCTCAATCGCAACAGAGTCTTTGTGACACCAAAGTGTCCGGCTCCCACCGAACCATGGACGCAGTGCAGGACTCTGGGTCGCTGACAGCGTGGGACTAGGAGCTGCAGGATCTCTCGTTGTCCATTAGGGGAGCTCCAGCGGCGATAAAGCAGGCCATTCTGTACACTAATGCTGGGCCACTGGGAATATAGTGCCTTGGTCTCTGGGTCCAATGCTGACACAGCCGCCCACTCCGGCCGTTGACCAACCCCCACCCAGGTGTGAATCCGGGAGAGGACTGGATCACGCTCCTGGTCCTGCAGAAGCTGCTGGGGATCGATGGTCTCCTGGCCGTCAGGTAACACCACGCATTGCAGCGCTGCCACCTTTGCACCTGGTTGAGGACGCTCTTCCACTCGCTGGCAGAACCGACACCTCCTTCCCCTCGCATGGCCGCCGTGACAGGGCATCCGCGTTGCCATGAAGTCGACCTGCTCGATGCTGGATGTCAAAGTCATAATCCTGCAGGATCTCAATCCACCTGGCCAGCTGACCCTCAGGTTCTTTAAAGTTCAGCAACCAGGTGAGTGAGGCATGGTCAGTCCGCAGGACAAACCTCTGACCATACAAATATGGGCGGAAGTGGCGAATGCCCAGAACAGCAGCCAGCAGCTCCCGGCGAGTAACACAATAGTTCCTCTCCGGCTTGCTCAGGGAGCGGCTATAGTAGGCAATCACCTGTTCACCGTGCTCCCCTTCCTGGGAAAGCACAGCCCCCAGACCCACATTGCTGGCATCAGTGTCCACAATAAAGGTCTTTGTTGGGTCAGGGTAGGCTAGGACTGGCGCTTCAGCCAGGGCACAGCGCAGGTGGGTGAAGGCAACAGCACAGTCATCTGTCCAACGGAACACCCGGCCCTTCTGGGTCAACTGGTGGAGGGGGTTGGCGATGGTGGCAAAGTCCTTAATGAACCTCCGGTAATAGGAAGCCAGGCCTAGAAAGCTGCGCAGCTCAGCAATGTCATTGGGAGTTGGCCACTCCCGGACTGCAGTCACCTTGGCTGGGTCGGTGGACACCCCCTCCCCACTGACGACATGACCCAGGAAAGTGGTCTCCCTCCGGAACAGGTGGCACTTCTTGGGGTTAAGGTGAAGACCGGCTTGGCGAATGGCTTGGAGGACATCCTTCAAGTTCTGCAGAGCTCCTTGGAAGTCCGCAGCATGGGCAAGGAGGTCATCCAGGTAGACCACACAACGGCTCCGTGGGATGTCTGCCAGGACCCTCTCCATTAAACGCTCAAATGTAGCCGGAGCGTTGCAAAGGCCAAACGGCATGACCTTAAACTGCCACAACCCCTGGCCAATGGTGAAGGCGGTCTTCGGACGGGCCTCTGGTGCTAGCTCCACCTGCCAATACCCACTGCGGAGGTCGAGGGAGCTGAACCATGATGAGCCAGAAATGTAGTCCAGGGCATCATCAATGCGTGGCAGGGGGTATGAATCTTTGCGGGTAATGTCATTAAGCCGCCGATAGTCCACACAGAACCGCCATGTACCATCTTTCTTCCTGACGAGAACTGCAGGTGCAGCCCAGGGGCTGCTGGATGGCTCAATGATGCCAGCCTTTAGCATCTCCTCAATCTTCTTCTGCACTGCTAAACGCTTAGCAAGCGGCAGGCGACGAGGGCGGAGACGGATAGGACGAGCCTCCCCCGTGTCGATGTCATGGAGGACCAGATTTGTGTGGGTGCAGTCCTCATCCTTGGCAGCAAATACATCTGCAAACATGTCCAGTAACGCCTTCAGTTGGTGTTGCTGGTCTCCATCTAGTCCCTGACAGCTCCTCTCCAGAAGATCAGCAATGGCTTGGCTGATCTCAACAGATGGCTCTCTCTGCGGTGGCGGCTGCTGCTGCACCCTCGGCGACGGCTCTCTCTGCGGTGGCGGCTGCTGCTGCACCCTCGGCGACGGCTCTCTCTGCGGTGGCGGCTGCTGCACCCTCGGCGACGGCTCTCTCTGCGGTGGCGGCTGCTGCTGCACCCTCGACGACGGCTCTCTCTGCGGCGGCGGCTGCTGCTGCACCCTCGGCGACGGCTCTCTCTGCGGCGGCGGCTGCTGCTGCACCCTCGGCGACGGCTCTCTCTGCGGTGGCGGCTGCTGCACCCTCGGCGACGGCTCTCTCTGCGGTGGCGGCTGCTGCTGCACCCTCGACGACGGCTCTCTCTGCGGTGGCGGCTGCTGCTGCACCCTCGGCGACGGCTCTCTCTGCGGTGGCGGCTGCTGCTGCACCCTCGGCGACGGCTCTCTCTGCGGTGGTGGCTGCTGCACCCTCGGCGACGGCTCTCTCTGCGGTGGCGGCTGCTGCTGCACCCTCGGCGACGGCTCTCTCTGCGGTGGCGGCTGCTGCTTCAGAACTCTGCAAGTATCTGCATCACTGGACTTATGAAGAGCTATGGCTTCTGTGCCCAAGTATAGGACAGCCCTGGGGACATCCACTACAGCCCCCCACTCATGCAACAGGTCAAGGCCAACAATACAGGGGTCTTGAATGCTAGCTAACCAGAACTGGTGCTGTACCTGGAGATTGGCCACCGCAACCTGCAGAGTCCTCGTTCCCAACATCTTGGCCCAATCACCAGTAACAGTGGTGATGCGTCGTTTGGTAGAGGTCCATCCTCTGGGAGTTTTGCCACTTGAACTTGGCAGAGTACCTGGCCGGACTAGAGAGATGGTGGATCCAGTATCCACTAGGGCACGACATGGGGTTCCTTCAATGACACAGTCTAGATAAAGTCCATGAGTGCGCCCCAAGCGCCCAAGACGCATCATCAACGTGTTGGGGGTGGATGTGACTGTGGATGGTAGCTCCCCCTTGTTGCCATCCAGTATTAGTTTAAATCTGGTTGCTGGCTCAGTGGGGTTGGCGCTGGACAAAAGCGGGCAATATGGCCAGGAGCCCCACACCTGTAGCAGTCACCATCCAGTCTCCTGGAACGTCGTCGTTGTGGTAGGGGTGTAACTGTGCGCCGTGCAAACTCACCCACGCCGCTCTCCTCGCTCACGACCTGGTTAACACGATTACTGTCATGGCGGCGATAACCCTCTGGACAGAGCACGTGCTCCACCCGCTCTGCCTCGGCCAGTGCTGCTGAGAGAGAGGTAGGAGAAAATAGGCGCATGTGCTCTCGAAGGCGGCCCGGTTGTAGCCCTCTGACAAAGGCTTGGACGGTGAGCTCCTCTTGGACCCCTTCGGTGAAATCGGGGTGTCCACGTCGAGTGTAGCTGCGCAAGTCAGCGGCGTAGGTCCCTAGGCTTTCTCCCGGTTCTCTGTGGCGCTTCGCGAGACGGTCTCTGGCGTCCTCTACGAAGAGGTGGCGGTCAAAACGACGCTGGATGGCGGCCCTTAGCTTAGCCCAGTCGCGGAGCTCTTCTGCCCGTAGATCGGTCAATATTTGTAGGGCTCGTCCTTCCAGAGAAAGAGCTACGTGTCCCGCCGTCTCCTCTGCTGACCAACCGTTAATCTGCGCTGCCAGCTGAACCTGGAGTAGGTAGGTGTCGGCCGGTTCTTCCCCATTGTAGCGGTGTAGCTTAATCGTGGAGTGCCGCTGACACTGCGGCGGCTCCGCTGCTCTTTCTCGCTCAGCCTCGGAACCGATTATTCTGCCGGCGGGAATTACGCGGGGGGTCGAGGCTTCTCCCCTCTGACGCTGGCGATCCTCCCGGGGTTCTTCAGCATGGGGCCGGTGCTCCTCCCGACGCCGGATATGGGACAACAACGGCGGACCAGCCCGCTGCTTTTCGTATGGTCGCTCTCTCACGCATCGGGGCTCGCTAGCTCCATCTGGCCGACCGGAAGCACCATTTTCTGGGGCGCTCCTCTCAAGTTGCTCGGCGTTCTCTTCTAACACTGTCTCAAAATGGGCGATTAGGGATTCGATTTCCCGTAGCGTAGTCATCGCTGCAATCCCACTTCTGACACCAGTGTGACAAGTTGTGTGAGAGAAACTCATTACACTTAAGTTTACTCGCGATAACGTTTATTCGAAGTTTAACATTCATGAACAGAACAGGCAGATGTCCTAAGGACATAATGAACTCACTCATGGTGTAGGCCAACAATGTAATAACATCAACTACCCGGCAACCATTGCGGCTGAATGCACTGGGACGCTACAATATATATATATATATATATATATATATATATATATATATATATATATATATATATATATATATATATATATATAAATCACTAAAAGTAAATAGATGTGTTTAGCATGGCTGGAATTATCATTGCTATTTTAAAGGCTAATTCTGACTCTTTGCATGCGACTGTCCAACTTTCCTCTCCCCATTCCACTTTCTACTTCAGTAACTCGTGGCTGTTGCATAACCATTGTGATGTAGTATTGAGCAGAAATGCACTGTTTTCTCCTAAATGGGATGCATTAAACATTTAGTTTAACCTCAGAGGTCAACTCAGTGGGAACAGATAAGAAATATGACGTGGAAATTAGCAATAAAGCATTTGTTCATTGCCTTAAAATATGCCTTTGCCATTTGTAGATTGTAGATCTTCTGAAAAACAATTGTAATAAAGCACATGATAAGTAAGTCAATATGAAAAAAAACTGCTTAAAGAAAATACCTTAATTGGAAAAAGAACATTTGTGCCATTTAAATGCATAGTCTTCATACAGTATGCATTAGAAGAAGCTGCACCTCAGTGACCCATCTACATTAACAGAATATTGTCATAATTTTCCGCCTCCATTTGGGGCCATTTCCATTATGTGCCATTGTGACTGACACGGCCGTTCCTCTGCTAACAGGTGAGTAATGGGACTCACTATGGAGATAATCACCCATTCAGGACCTTCTCTCTGCAACTTTGCCCGGACAACTGCTGTGCCTTCTGGGTGATAAGTACCAGCATTTGCTTAATGTTAGTGATTATGAAAAGATCATAGGGAAAAATTATAGTCATAAGTTTGAACTCAAGAGCCCAGAGAGTGCCCAGGACAGTGTCAGAGTGTCATGGCACCACAGGTTGCCCAGTCCACTGAGCTATCATTAATTGGTGACCACTTGGTGGTCCTTGTTCTGCCACGCTAAAACCCCTGTGGAAAACTTTGCATTTTATATTTTTCTGCTTTATTTAAAACCCGCCGTGTTATACCTAACTGGGTCTGGTGTTTTTTGATTGTTACTTTTCCAAATAAATGGGGTGACAGTGGCACCGTGGGTGAAGCATTCACCCACCAACCGGAGGGTCGGTTGTTCAAACCTCAACCAAAGTGCATACTGTCATTGTGTCATGGGCAAGACACTTCACCCACATTGCTCACTCCAGTCACAATATGTGGCTGGTTGCAACAGGAAGGGCATCCACTGTAAAAACCTGCCAAATCACTGCTCAACTGGTTTTCTGTGGTGACTCCGATTAAGAAAGAGAGCAGCAGAAAAAAAAAAAAAAGTTTGCCCAAAATGCTTGTACGATACATCATTTGAAAGCTTAGACCTTCTAGTTTCCGCAGATATGCACCTGACAAATCTGAGTAAAGAAAAACATAAACTGCATCAGTTATAGAATGTATCAATAGTGTTGTTGTACGGCTCAGTGGTAGAGCTGCAGTGCAAATACAGGGCAACTACAGCCTGCCAGGACAGTTTGCAAACTGTTCCCACCCTCTCTTTCCTACTGTACTCTCTCCTATTAATAAAGCCTAAAAAGAGCTCAAAAATACCTAAAAAATACAGTTGCAGGAAAAAGTATGTGAACCCTTTGGAATTACTTGGATTTCTGCATGGTTTGGTCATAATGCAATGTATTCTGATCTTCATCTAAGACATAGTGGATTCTTGCCGGTTTAGCCATAAAACTCCAGAATATACCGTATTATATGCAACTCTGTACTTATTTCTGAAGGAAGAGAGCAGCAAAAGCCAGTTGTACAAAGAAAAAGTGGGTTTGTTTGAATGTGGTTAAGTCAAACACCAACATGACTTTACTGGTGTTAAAATAGAAACAAGAAAAAATATACAGAGTACTGAACAACAACACAGACTTCAGCAGAATCAAAAGATGACAAAGGAAAGCACTCAACACTGAAATCATGTGAATTATTAAATTAGCTCTGGTGCCATTTTGGTTATTTCCAATGGGAGATTATCTTCTGTATTTGTAAGACACACTGCAGATAAACGGCTGTGATAGGCCAGTTCCAAATCAATCGAGGAGAGAAACAGTGCACTGTGACTAAGGAACCAGACTGCCCTGCTTTTGAAAATTAAGTAGGAGGAGCTGGTTGGCCGGGCTACTCCTGTGGTGACCTCTGCAAACAAACATACCCAACATTGCTGGCCAGAGTGAAAGGAATTTGTTTGGAATGACTCGTTTCTTTTTCACTATTGTGTTCATTTCTGATTATAAAAGAGCAAAGAAATCACATTTACAGGATTATTTTCACAACATGGAATAAAATAACTTTATGGAAAATATGTTGTGATATTCTTTATTTGTGGACTTTTACAGACTGAATAAGCACAGCCAATCCTGCATTAGACTTGTTTTGGACCAGTTCAAAGGTAAGAAATGTGAGTGAAAATGAAGAGATCCTGCTTTATTTTTGTTGTCTATTTATTGTATCTTTTTTTACTTTTGCCTGCCTTGTGCATTTTCAGTCCTTCTTCTTGTGTGCCCAGAGACGCCCATTCTAATCCATTAAGACCCAATTCTCTACAACAAATATCTCAGAAATGTCAGAAATACCAGAACTGTAGCATAGCAGTAAGCTCTATAGCTGTATGCGCAATGGAAACTATGTTAGCTCATGCTTCTTTTCAACAGTTATTTACTGCCTGATTTTAACTTTTTGAGCTGTAGTCCATTAGCAATTGTTAAGTATGGACAAGAACTTGTTTAGGATATTACAAGTTGAGAAGGATTAGTTTTTTTTTTTGTTGACATTTTCACAACAAGCTTCATTTTCAAATTTCCTATCTGTGGGAACCAAAGCAAATCTTCTGCCTCAGTGATTTGTATATTGATTTTGCATTGGTTATATGTTGCGTATCCTTCCTGCCACAACATGCTCCATTTATCAAGGCTTGGGACTGGCACGAAAAGTACACTGGCTTATGACTCCTCCCTGTGGCTGCAATATACATTTAACAATTCCTTAAAATAGCAACATTAGCAAATTTGCAGGGTCATGGACTGGTAGTGGCCTACACGGCAGGGGGACAAAACTGAATTTCGAAAGTAGAAGATGAAATGCCATTGACAATTTGCTCATTAAATAAGCTAAATTGACTCCCACAGTGCATTGCCATTTTTTCAGTAACCATGACAACAGCGGTTTAGTCATTAATGCCCAATTTAGACTGAAAACTCTGTGTGTGTGGTACGTATCGAACCAGACAGGAAGTCAGACCCGAGACCAATGAAGAGGATCCTGTACATTTCAAAATAAAACAGCATGTGTAGACTCTCAAACACATCGCTGTGTAAATATTAGGGCTGCATGATATGGAAAAAAACATGCAATATTTGATAACCATGTTAAAGATTGCAATAATGGTTTTATTGTGATATTTTAAAATATTTGCCTACTTTTCTGACACAGTATGTTAAATTCACTTAAAACAAAAATGTAAGTCAAAACAACATCAAAATCAAAACTTTAACTTTAAACCTGGACTAAAACAAGGCTACATTTTGACAAAATTAAATAAAAATATCCAGCTTTAATGGTAACTTCCTTAGTCACAACACATTTTCATTTAAGGCTTTGGTTGGGAAATTATTCTTCAGTGTAAATCTGTGTCAGATATTGCGATATATTTAGATTCTTGCGATACAGATATTGCATTTGCTGATATTGCGATAATAATTTTGCAATATATTGTGCAGCCCTAGTAAACATTACGTCTTAACTGAGGACACAAAGTCATTAATGAGATCAGACACCCTTAAAAAGTGAGTAAAAAGGAAATATTTATATACGTAGCATACTTATTCATGGTAGAAGCACAAAAGTCACAGAAAAAATATATTTAAATGAACAGGAGATCGTAGTTGACAGTACGTCTGAGCAGCTGGATGTACTGTATTTGTGTTTTTTCATTTTAGCTTTCCCTCCCGCCCCAGCGCATTGCTTATTATGAGGAATAAATTCAAAATGATGAGAGATAGGCTTATTGCAAATCCAGTGCTTTGGACTAAAAACCCAGCTGACCTCCCCACTCCTCCATCCTCTGATTACATTTACAAAAATACCACAGATGACATTTAAAAGAACAAGTGGACACAGATCATTTCTGCCTGTGGCTTCACCCAAATGGAAGTGCGCTTACAACCATGACAGCAATATCACAATGAAAGGTACAAATTAGACAAAAGGACTCTCTAAATATAGACATGTATATTTCTCTTATGCAGCAGGTTTCCAGGGGCGATGTGATAATGATTATTTTGTTTTGCACGCTCAGTTATTTCATCAAATTAAAACTGAACTCACTGGCTTTGTCAAATAGAGCAGAAAAGTACATATTTTCACTGGATGATCAGCCTCCAAACAAACATCCACAGGGTGAAGGGCTTGTGGCTTTCCAAACTGCAATGGCTGTGTTCATATTGCAGAATAATTGGTTCAAAACACTTTTTTCCATCCCCTGTACTGAATTATGTTCAACTGTGAGCAGATCATGGCCTGAAGTATCGCCAATAACCAAATACATAGACTGAGAACTACTAATGTAAGTTTAGAAATGTATTTAGGTAAAATATCATTTAGCTAAGTATCCATTGCTTTGATGGTAAATTATCTTAAGTGTTGAAAACAGGTTCATACATTTATTAGCCATAACATTATGACCACCTGCCAAATATGCTGCCTCATACCACTGTTCTTTCTTTGGACCACTTCTGATAGATACTGACCACTGCAGACCAAGACTTTTTCACAAGAGCTGCAATTCTGGAGATGCTCTGATCCAGCCATCTAACCATCACATTTTGGCCCTTTTCAAACTCCCTCAAATCCTTACGCTTGCTAATTGTTCCTGCTTCTAACACATCAACTTTGAGGACAAAATCTTCACTTGCTGCCTCATACCCACCCACTAAGAGGTGCCACAATGAAGAGATAATCTGTTATTCACTATACCTGTCAGTGGTCGTAATGTTATGGCTGATGGGTGTAAACCGGGTTGTGTTATAGACCGTTCTCAGTCATGTGACTTGGTTTGTTGGCGCTGCCATTTTGGATGGCAAAAAGCCGATGTAGCCTGCTAGCGATTAGTGATCATGCATAGAAATTGAGTTCATATTTACCACTTTCTACACCGGTTCAATGCTTAGCGTTAAGTGTTCAGGTCAGACAGCGATATTTAGAAAAATGTTCACTTGTCGATGCTTAAGACCCATATAATATGTCAAAATTACGTTTTACCAGCCTTCAACACACAATCCGCTTTGAAATACAACAACATTTACAAATATTTAGTCAATCAATCGACAATCTCACTTTATAGGGGCACATTTAAAAGCTTACAAGAGGCAGAGAGCTCCTTAGAGGCATAACAATATTTTGTGGCAGGATGGGTGACAGACCTTCAAGTATGGAAAGTGCCCTAAAACAACTGTTGTCCATGTGAGTGCTTACTTAAATAAAGTAGTCTTTCCGCAGAGGTTTACAAGTCTAAAATTATAAATCAAAATTTAAGGCCTTAAAAAGTCGCAAATTTGCTGAGATATGGAGTATTAAGATTTACATTTGTTTAACCTCATTCAATCTGGCGGCGACCAGATTCAGAAAGAAACTCCGCGAAAAATTATTTTGTCAATACAGGCATGATATACACCTTTTGAAAGCTTATGTTCTGTACAAAATGGGAATAAGTTAACTTTATGCTTAAAATAGGACATATGTGTAATTAATGACAATTCCTCAGTATGCCCAAACCGAAAAAAACTGACTTTTTACCTTTGAACACTGGTTCCAGTCCAAACCAGACCAATCCAGGATTAGTAACCCTCAATCAGTTCGTATAAATCCACAAGTAAATATCGAGCTATATTTCCATAAAAGTATTCCATGTTGTGAAAATAATCCTGTAATCGCCATATCCTCACACAGAAAAAAACAAATACCAAGCTGTTCCGAACGTGGTATTTTCTTTTTCTCTCCAGTTTGCTAAATGTCCGTGAAAATGTGTTTACCCTGCTAATAAACCTGAGCAGGCAGTAAGAACGAGGCTAACTGACTTCAGATCGGTTTTTACTTTATTTGACGATTACAGCAGGAACAATCTTTTATGTGATTTTTTTAAAGAATAAACTTTGTCAAACAGTGCAACATTAACTTTTTTTTACTTCAAAAGACAGCTGGCAGATGCTATCACAGATATAGGACACATTAAACTATTTTTGATGAGTAAAACAAATTTAATTTGTTAGGCTAACAGACAGCAGGACGGATCCAAATCGGGGCATGACAACCGGCTTTTGCCATCCAACATGGCCGCTCCGTGCATTGCCGCGGAAATCACGTGATCAGATGACGCTGGCTAAGAAGGGTCTATAGACTGTACCCTTAATTGTGTTATTAGCTAATTACTTGTTAGCAAGTTATCAAAAAAAAAAATAAATAAATAAATAAATAATGGTTGGATTCAGGTGAAATCTTCAGGTCAATAATGTATTTGTGGATCCGGATCGCCGTTTGTATGCAGGAATTTTAGTAAGGATTCTGTGCTAGTGCAAGATAGGGCCAAAGATACTCACACTAGCCACCAGAGGTCAGTATAGGAACAACATATTACTTTTTGGTGTGGATTTAGATCCAGGGATTCCATTTTTTTTACATTTCTGATTAGCTATCATGGGTTCTCTTTGGATACTGCAGCTTCTCTTACTGTCCAAACACATGTATGTGTTAGATGAATTGGTGAATCTAAATTATCCCTGTAGTGAATAAATGTGAGAGTGAATGATTGTCTGTCTGTCTCTGTGTCAACCCTGCAACTAACTGGTCACTGTCACATGTGTACCCTGCCTAAAGCCCATCTAGGCCATATTTTCTGAGATAGGTTCCAGTCACCTGCAACCCCTAACAAGAATAAGCAGAAGATCTCACTTTTACTCTAGGAATTTTAATCTTATGTAAAATTCCTGTTCCAAAGACTATCAAGTTAACCAATTACAGTTACTGACAAAGAGACCACGATGGACTCTCTGTCACTGGAGTAGAAGATAGAAAAAAAGAAAGAAAAAAAAACACTGGGCCTTTCTCTTCATAGGCCATTACAGAGACAGTCTTTGGCAGTGTCCTGAAGTGATGAGATAATGTGCATTTGATGTGCATTTGAAGTAATTACGGTGGTTTGACAAATCTGAAATAGAGCTGTCAAGCTGCTGACCTCATTATGGCTCACAATGTCTTAACAAACTTCAGTCCTTTAGAATCCGCAATGAATGACAATGTGGAGATAAAGTACTTTGCTCTTTTTCTGGGTTAGACTACCAGTGCCAATTTACACATGAGAGTGTCCTGTGCAGGCCTAAAAAAAAATCTTCAAAAATTTGATTAAAAGCATGTAGTTTTGTGTATTTTCTAGTAATAGGCAATACCACACTCTTTCACTCTTTGGATTTGGTACTGATTACTTTTGGGCGAAATTTTTTCAGTTAAAATATTGTTACCCTTAAAGACAAATCATGTGTTTAATACTAGCCATTTAACAACTTGAATATGTACATTATAAAATAAAGAACTTAAATGAGCACAGTGGTAATTTGTGGCTAACAGGACAAACAAAAAACTACAAAGTGTTTCCTGGTCAGTGCTTCCTGGAGTGTGACTGGGTTAGTGGGAAAAGCAGAGGTTTGTGGAAGTGAACGTTTTGAAGCCTCAGAACAGACGTGCCAGAGAATACAGCATTACTTAAACATGCATGAATGAAGCAAAACACAATTCCAAGTATGTTTTTGATAACAGAACAACATTATAACATGGTAGAGAACTCAGAAAAGTCGAAAAATATAGCCTGTTTAAAGACCACATCACAAGGTTTGTGGATTTTGCTTCGGGTGCAGCAGGACATGTTCATATTCTCTATGTCAGAAAATAAAAACAGAACAAACAACGGAAACATAAACAACACAAACTGACAGATAAATACAGAAACAGAACACTTCAGTTCATGGTTTGACTTAGTGTCCCTATGGCTGTTAAGAAAAAAAAATCTAACTGATTTTGTTTGCAGGGACCTGAAGCATCTTCTGGAGGACATGGGAACAGGTGATGAGCAGGATGAGTAAGGTAAGAGGTGATATTTTTTGCCTCATTGTGAGATGTAGCTATGGATGGATGATGTGGCCTGCAATTTCACAACATTTTTTTCTTATACGTAGTCGTTTTTTTGTTGTCCAAATTTCCGTACCAGACTATTATTGATGAGGTGAGTATGCTTTCTGTTATGGCTGTGTAGAACTGGGGAGGGATGCTGTCTGACTTTCAATTTGTTGAGCTGTCTGAAGAAGGAATAGTCTTTTATTAGCTTTTTTGTAGATTTTGTCTGAGTGCTGTTTCCATTTGAGTGTGTTACTGACATGTACTTGGAACTGTCACCACAAAATATGTTGTTTCTTTGAAGACAAGGATGGTAGCATGTCTTATCACCCACTTATAATTAAAAGAGCAGTTATTTTTACTGTTACAAAACAATCAAAACAGATTTGAGGTTACAATTTTGAAGGATTTTCAGACTCCAATTTTTTCAAGCAAAGTGTTAGTGTTGTTTTAGTACAAAGGGGCAAATGTGCAGAGGTTCTATTCCTGTCATTGGTAAATATTACTACTTACATTGATGGTAACTGTAATGACTTTACAGTAGACAGTATAGGCAGGGTCTAATGCTTAATAATAGCAGACAGAGGCTAATGAGGCCATTGAACTCTTTATTGCTGTAGCTTAGAGTTCACCACTACATTGAGTAAGAGCTGAGACAGACAGCCTGGACGCTGCTTTGATGTCTTCATTTTGTAGGTCACTCACGTTTCTTGGAAGATGTTGATTGAGCCATCCAAGATGGCAATTGTTTTCATTTCTACAAAGGACAAAGTACAATATAAATTAATTTTGTTGCATGCTTTAAAGGCATATTTGGGATTTCGAACATGTTCTACATTTGGTCAGCAGAGTGTTGTTCTTTTTTATTTGTTTAATTTAATTTAATTTTAAGTATATTTTAGATACCAATCAATCATAAGCATAGACAAATGAATATAAAACAGCAATTATTCAAGAAACATGTTTGTGCCATAGTACTCCAACACAAAATACATAATAATAATAATAATGGATTGGATTTATATTGCGCTTTACAAGTTTCTCAAAGCGCCTTACAATTTGTTTTTAGGTAATTTTTTACCACCCAGTTGTGGTAAGCTGCTTGATGATTTTCTGTGATGACCCAAGAGAAAAAGACAAAAGGAAAGAAGAAAAAAGTACATAGACTACTGCGTTACTGTGTCATTACCTGTGTGCAACTCCACCTCGTCGTGGCTTTGGGCTCTCAGTCGTAGCACACAGACGGTTGCACTCACTTCCTGAAGTAGTGGGCTTGGTCACCTCTTTGGAATGAATGGACATCTCATTCACATCTTTCACTATTTCCTCTAAACTCTGTTTAATTTCAGGCGCGATCCTGGGGCGACTTATTCTCAGTTTTGCCAGCTTCTCTGTCAACTCCTCCACTGAGTTGGCTTTTAACTGGAAGAAAAAACAAGGGCACATTACTCCAATTTTAAAGTCACTGCAGTGCATGGTTCGTTTTTGTATTGATTTTAAAATTATTTTATTGGTTTTTAAATGCCTCCATGGTCTCACCTCACAGTATCTGTCTGACCTGCTCCAGCCCTACACCCCTGCACACTCTCTCAGGGCGGCAGATCAGTGTGATCAAGAGGAAACTCAGAGGGGATCGTGCTATTTCAGCTGCTTGCCCCAAAATTGTGGCATGAGCTCCTTTTGCACCTTAGACAGACGGATTCACTTCCTGGTCTTAAGTCCTCTATTAAAACACATTTTTCTCTTTGGCTTTTAATCACAAGCGAAAAATCCAACAAATGAGGCTGAAAAGGCCAGAAAGATGAGTGTGTCCAATATTGGAACTTTCGTGTGTCCGACTCAGGCACTGCTGAGCTTAAACCTCGGGCGATAGCATTATTTCATATGGCCGCAATAAAATATTTGTAAAAGAAACTATCCAACCAATATATCGTTATAAATGGAAGAAAATGTACTTTTATTTTTTAAACAATTTGCATTAATGAAGATAATAAATGAGCGATGTTATGACTTGTTGAAGATAAAAAAGTAATAGAATTTTATCCAAAAGTGTCCGACTCAGGACACACACACGGTATCACATAAGTACCAAAAATAGCAATAAATCAGAGCTTAAAATTTTGGTGAACTTACATTGCTGTTGGTTGGAGTTAGCGAGTCCTGAGACATTCTGGTGCTTTTAAATACAAACAAATACAAGTCTTACTGGCTTACTTAAGCTTACTGTGAAATGCAAACTTAGCAAGACTTACAGTTTAACAGTGATAAATAAAAAGATGAAAACAAAAACAGTTTTAGCCCCATGACATTAACAGAAACTGGCAGCAACTTTTGAAATTTAAAAAAATACACTTTTCATGGTGCAGTGAATTTGTTGCCAAGGAAACAGCAGCTACATAGATGCCCATAGATCCCCTTTTTAGCTTAAACTGAAATTTTTAACTTGAAATTATTGAATAGCTTTTGTTTTATTCTCTGCTTATGTGTCAGTATTTTCACCATAATCTATTATTAGAAAATCTATTATTATAAATCACTAATTTCATAAGAGACACTTTATTATTATTATTATTATTATTTTATTATTATTATTATTATTATTATTATTATTATTATTATTATTATTATTATTATTAGGCCCGAGCGCCAGTAATGGCGAGGGCCTACAGTGATTGAACAGCAGTGATCCAAAATGCACAGGTCAGTGACGCATGAAAGTACCCTACAGTGACCCAGGACGCCCAGGAACAGGCAGCAAAGCGCGCCCCCTTTCCAAAAAAATATATACATCGCGGCCCCCGGCAAAGAGGATATATTGTTATTGAACGGAATATATTATATTATTCTTTTTCTCATTTGTATGCGGGATCGCAAATTTCACCCAGTGAACATTTATAAACTTGCACGGAATTTGGCACACAGGTCAGGTTGGTGGCAAGCTAGTTTGTAATGTACGTCATATTAACAACATATAAAAAATGCCTCAATAGTGCCACCTACAAACATTGCCCCAATGGGACCCGGCCACATCATTTTTCATCGTACAATCATCAAATTTAGTACACACATGCGTCATAACAGTACAAGCAAAACATAGTATTACACCAATGCCGCACAACAAACAAGAAGTCGTCCATATTGGATTGACGTTGGTACAGCAGTTCTTGCACACTGTCATACTTTTTCTATCTCCTCCTAGGGCGTTTATCCCAGTGAGCTCAAATTTGGTGAAAATCATCTACACAAGTAGAACATCAAAAGTTATTTAAATTTGTGTAGAATCTCTGACGGTTTTCATGCGGCAAATTCACCAACTTTCAAAAAATTTTATCAATTTTCACATATGCACTAATTGCGACATGTTCCCGTATGCCAACTCCGATTTGGCTGAAATTTTAAACACTTATTAACACTACTGTGTTATACACATGTAATCACAAATATTCACGTTTCACACAATAGAGCCCCCTACAGAATGAAATAAATATTTGTATGGACAGATAAAAATTAACTTTTTCTGAAATTCTAACAACTGCCAGTAAATCTGGCACAGCTCCGGGTCGCGGCGGGTGAGGGCCTATTCGTTGCCGCATGCTGCTACATTTGTTGTTGTTGTTATGTATTAATTTATTTTTGTTTTCTTTCAGCTGCTCCCTTTATTCATTTGGGGTCGCCAAAGCAAACCAGTTGCACAGTGATTTGGCAGGTTTTTGCACCAAATGCCCTTCCTGTCGCAAGCAGACACATACAGTGAAGTGTCTTGCCCAGGGACACAACGACAACGCTTAACCCACTGTGCCACTATCTCCTCAGATCTGATTTGAACCATTTTTGAAGCCAGTGTGAACGCAGCCTAATTGAGTTATACTCTTTTATGAAAGTCTGTAGCGACTATTACTGATGCAAGGACAATTAGGGACTGACTGTCACTGGGGCTGGAGATAGAAAACAGCACTTCAAGTCACTGATGGGCCTTTCTCTTCATAGGCCATTACAGAGACAGAGACAGAGTCTTCGGTAGTGTCCTGAAGTGATGAGATAATGTCCATTTAATGTGCATTTGATGTGTATTTGAAGTAATTATGGCGGTTTAACAAATCTGAAATAGAGCTGTCAAGCTGCCGACCTCATTATGGCTCACAATGTCTTAACCTTAAATCCTTTTGAAACCACAATGAATGGCAATGTCCAGGTTAAGTACTTTGCCCTTGCTCTGGGTGAGATTACCAGTTTTTTTTGTCACCACTTAACAATTAGTGTGTACATGTTTAATGTATTTTCTAAACTTTTTACTAAACATATACTTACTTTTTGAGTTTTTACTTAATTATTTTTTGTATTAAATTAAATGTATTATTTAATAAATTATTAATGTATTTATGCATGTCTGTGAAGACTCTCACTTGTCCAGGGTAAATGCATCGCAACAAAAGTTAAAAAAGCAGTCATCTGGATTAGATTTTTCAAGTTGAAGACGTTTCACCTCTTATCCAAGAGGCTTTCTCAATTCTGAAATGAACTGGTAAGAGAGCTGGTTTATATTCTTCTAGGAAGGAGGAGTTTAGACCTGAAACTAAATTCTATTGGTCAATGTGACCATGAATAGCCTAGTGGTTTCGGTTCATTAGGAGTCCTTTGTCCTCAGCTGGAGTGAGAGTCGGTTAACCCTCCCCAGCCTGGGCAGCTCCTTCAGATGTAAATGACCTGAGTGAAACTGGTTTGTTTTGTTTGGGTTTCAGGAGACTGTTGTAGACAGAAGGAAGGTTGTATCTGAGACCACCATTTCTGTTTAAAAAAGGCAACTTTTGTTGCGATGTATTTGTGCATGTATTTATTTATTTATTTATTATTTTTTTTTTTTGGCTTTGGTAGTAAGATGGTTAGCATGTTCGCCTCACAATTACAAGGCTCTGCTTCAGATCACAGGTTTGGGTACAGAGTACAGTCAGAGTACAAGAGGAAAAAGGTGTACTAACAGTAGTAGCAGTAGTTTTTAGTAATGGCAGTAATAAAAATAACTGTAGCAGAAGTAGCAGTAGTAGTTTTAGTAATGGCAGCAATTGCAGAAGTTTCTGTAGTAGTACCAGCAGTAGTAGTTCTAGTAATAGTAGCATGTAGCAGATGTTGCTGTACATAGTAGTAGTATTATTTAAAGGTTAGGCCTGAATTATTAGTTACTTTGAGAATATGCCATTTAGTTTACAAATTTATTATGATTATAGAAAGAAAAACATTTATTTAAACTGAATAATGTTTTTTATTTAATTTTTTTAAGTTTAAAGACGTGACACCACATGCACAGAGACACTTTTTTCTTCCAGGGTAACTATGATTTTTAATAGGCCTATGTGTTAAATCCATGTCCATACATAAAACCAAATTTGACATTTTTTAGGAGGTACGCAAATGTACTGCAGGGGGCCCCCAGAGGTTGTCCATAGAGGCAAATAGAGGGAAGTTATGTATTTTGGAGTCCACGTGAGATTTTTGGAAATTTAAAGGGGCCATGACAGTCTTGACTTTGGGAATGCCTGCTATAAAATTTACACAGAAACTTAACTAATTAAATTATGGCTAGTAAAAACACTAATTGACTTGCAAATTTTGATAAAGACTAGCCACAGTGAGCTACGATTTTAATGTCAAGCCCTGGTTCTAGTAATAGCAGCAGTAGCAGAAGTTGTGGTACTAGCGGTTGTAGTGCTAATAGTAGCATTAGTCATAGCAGTATATTTTATTTTCTCGGTTTAGGGCTGCAAGCGACTGGAGCCTATCCCAGAAGTTATGGGCATTAGGTGGGATATGTCTCTCTGTCAGTCCTACAACTTTCTAGCCCCAGTTGTATTTCTACTTGAGTACAGACTCCAAGAACACCTCTGTAATGGTTTGCGTAGCTCTTCCAGCATTGTGAATATTCATTTAAATGTGACTTAACCAGATAGATGTCATTATGCAGTGGGACACTAAAATCGGCTCGACTCAAAGAAGCTTGTCTCCTAATCAGGTGTAATAAGAGCAAAAGCCTAATTAGGTCAGCTTTAACAAAACAACTTTGTGATATCAGATGATTACACAAGTGTCGATGGTGATTTGGATCTGACTGAGACCAGACAGAATGTATTATAAAAGGTAGCCTTTAATGATGTGCAATCACATAATGAACAGGTGCAATGAAACCACATTAGAAAGTCTCTGCACTTCATGAAAGTGTAATTCCATTTGCTTTGTAAAGTAGTATCACCTTAATGAAGTCACTGTAGTTTCAGTTTTGTTAATGTAAATTAGTTTATTGAGATAGAACACACACTCTTATTTATATGCAAGTTTGAAAGTTTTTTGTTGACTTTTAATGCCAGTGGCAACAGTTTTATATTATGCAAATTTAAGTTAGGAATAAAGTTGCTGCTTTTTATTGTTTTTAACCTTTTTATTTTGCCAATAGTTTTATTAAAACTTTAAGTCACTTTCTTTCACTTTTCATTAGGGGTTTGATGTTACAGGAAGCTGGAGCCTATCCCAGTAAGATCCAGAACAATGGCCAGCTAGTCACACGGCCAAAACTTAAAAACATTCACTAAGAAACAGCCGTTAACTGTGGGCATGCATGTCTTTACACAGTGGGAGAAAAAATGAGAGAACTCAAACATGGAAAGGACTTGCTAATAGACTGATGCTAACCACTCTGCTGCTGCGCCCCATAACTCACCAAAACCCCAATGTGCACAGTGTTTGTGAGTGCGTAAACAGCATTAGCAAGTTGCTTGATTATCACAAGTATTATATATCTGCATATATCTACCAGTACTGAATGTCAACTTATATTTCTTCAATTGGACTTGTACAGAAATGTAAATATTGTAGACCTATGGTTATCCCTGTGGTCTCATTTATGACTTATGTTTTTAGACAAAAATTGTACTCTTCAAGTAAACTGAACATTTGATAAAACCAGAAAATGTAACTTCCTCAAGGTCAATTTTTTGGGGAGTCCTAACCAACCGTTTAGGAACCACTGGCTGATACAAGTGGAAATTTAAGGGAAATATTTTAACTTTAATATTAATTAACTTTTAATTTCACTTTACATAAACCATTTAGGAATCCCTGTGACTCCTGAATCTCTCCAGTTTCCCCCTTGGCATATCTTGCCAAAAAACAAACAGCCTTGTGAATGAGAGCACCAAGCCGAAGTCCCTGAAGTCTCAGGGACTTACAAGAAAGCAACGCGCCTCTGTTAGCCATAACAAGCCTCTGCATTTAACCCATTTTTCAATGCCACAGGGGCAACCAGTCAGATGCAGTGGGCGACCACAGTGCTGCAGCCCTTCTCCAGATCTTGAGCCAGGATCCTGCTCAGAACCTATCTTACCGGAGAATTAGCCTACTGTACATGTTTAAAGTTGGGGTTACTCCGGAGCACCTGGAGGAAACCCACTCAAACACAGGGAGAACATGCAAACTCCACACAGAAAGGCTCCACACAGTCTGGGAATCAAATTGAACCTTCTTTCCACCATGGTGCTTTTTTTTTTTTTTTTTTTTTTTTCAATTTATGACTTTAACAATGTAAAAATTAGAATTAATACCAAGTTTTGAGTCCAATTTCTCAAGCTATGTCTTTTAGTAGCGCTCACATAAACCACGGTCTTGTCAGTGTACTGTGGGGTCAATTTGTCGCCATGGAAACAGGCTGCAGTGTGGAAGAGTTCGTTTAGTTGTCTCACAAGCATCAAATAAAGAGAAATGAAACCAGCCCCCAGCGCTATGTTTAGTTTTTACATAAGTGATGTGGCGCTTATGTAAGAGGCAGTGTGTGAGTCAGGAGCGCTGATTACTGGAGCTACACAGGGAGATAGCACAGACACTACTGTAACAAGACCTTTCAAATAAGCTTCATATTCTAATATTTCCATTAATCCTACATACTAATCTTTTTACAGATTTGATTACTAGCAGTCGGTTGGTTAAAGTGATCCAGCATCCGGCTAGAGGCCACTAAATCAGCAGTGCTTTGTACTGTTTATGGCAATATTTACATAGTGTGTATGCTGCTGTTACGCCAGATTCACACTGAATGCATTGCGTTTGCAGTACGTCTCTGGTACAGTTTTCTGACGGACTCCAATTCACTCCAAGTGCATTGCTTGTGCAGCATTTCTCTTATGCTAGAAGTTATGAGTTCACACAATAATAAACATGTACATAGAGAAGTGCAACTGAAAAGCCACGATTGCCTGTCTGACCACAATCTCCTGTTCATTTGGAGATTATTCATGGACTTAACCAAGATTGAAGCACAAAAGTCACAGAAATATATCCCTCAACCTTGGGTAGGCATGCTACGTAATTAAATGCTGTCTTTTTACTCACATTTAATGAGTTCCATCTTATTTATGACCCCACGTCCCCAGTTAAGGCGTAATGTTTACATGTCGATGTGAGCAAGAAGCTGCATTTTTATTTTGAAATTTACCAGATCCTCTTCACTGGTCCTGGGATCTGCTTTGTTCAACTTTATGCATGACGGCTCCGGCATCCAACAAAAAAAGACTTGATATGTTTTTCACAGAAACATACTGCAATGTAGCTGGTGTGAACTCACGCACTGACTTGCATTGCATCCATTTCCTGTGAAGGTCATATGGGCCCTGTAACGAACACACAAGAGATTCAGTGTGAATTGGGCATTAGTCAACAACCCACAGACTGTAAGATGGATGGATAAATAAAATTACAAGTGTTTTAGAATGCATTGCATCAGTCATTAATTTTGTACTCCTAATCTTGATGTTGAGCTTATCATCATAACATCAGTCAGATTATCAATCTGATGTTATTACACTGAACAAAAATATAAACGCAACACTTTTGCTTTTGCTCCCATTTTTCATGAGATGAACTCAAAGATCTGAAACTTTTTCTACATACACAAAATAACCATATCTCTCAAATATTGTTCACAAATCTGTCAAATCTGTGATAGTGAGCACTTCTCCTTTGCCGAGCTAATCCATCCCTCCTCACAGGTGTGCCATATCCAGATGCTGATGAGACAGCATGATTATTGCACAGGTGTGCCTCAGACTGGCCACAATAAAAGGCCACTCTGAAACATACAGTTTTGTTTTACTGGGGGGGTTACTGGGAGGTCTGGGGACTCCAGTCAGTATCTGGTGTGACCACCATTGGCCTCATGCAGTGCAACACATCTCCTTCGCATAGAGTTGATCAGGTTGTCGATTGTGGCCTGTGGAATGTTGGTCCACTCCTCTTCAATGGCTGTGCGAAGTTGCTGAATATTGGTAGGACCTGGAACACGCTGTCGTATACACCGATCCAGAGCATCCCAAACATGCTCAATGGGTGACATGTCTGGTGAGTATGCTGGCCATGCAAGAACTGGGATGTTTTCAGCTTCTAAGAATTGTGTACAGATCCTTGCAACATGGGGTCGTGCATTATCATGCTGCAACATGAGGTGATTGTTGGATGTATGGCACAACAATGGGCCTCAGGATCTCGTCACAATATCTTTGTGCATTCAAAATGCCATCAATAAAATGCATCTGTGTTCTTCGTCCATAACATATGCCTGCCCATACCATAACCCCGCCGCCACCATGGGCCACTCGATCCACAACAGTGACATCAGAAAACCGCTCACCCACACAACGCCACACACGCTGTCTACCATCTGCCCTGAAAAGTGTAAACCGGGATTCATCCGTGAAGAGAACACCTCTCCAACGTGCCAGGCGCCATCGCATGTGAGCATTTGCCCACTCAAGTCGGTTACGACGACGACCTGGAGTCAGGTCGAGACCCCGATAAGGACGACGAGCATGTAGATGAGCTTCCCTGAGACGGTTTCTGACAGTTTGTGCAGAAATTCTTTGGTTATGCAAACCGATTGTTTCAGCAGCTGTCCGAGTGGCTGGTCTCAGACGATCTTGGAGGTGAACATGGTCCACCTCCACATCCAGGTGGAGCTGGATGTGGAGGTCCTGGGCTGGTGTGCGTCGTCTGCGGTTGTGAGGCTGGTTGGATGTACTGCCAAATTCTCTGAAACGCCTTTGGAGATGGCTTATGGTAGAGAAATGAACATTCAATTCACGAGCAACAGCTCTGGTGGACATTCCTGCCGTCAGCATGCCAATTGCACGCTCCCTCAAAACTTGCGACATCTGTGGCATTGTGCTGTGTGATTAAACTGCACATTTCAGAGTGGCCTTTTATTGTGGCCAGTCTGAGGCACACCTGTGCAATAATCATGCTGTCTCATCAGCATCTGGATATGGCACACCTGTGAGGAGGGATGGATTATCTCGGCAAAGGAGAAGTGCTCACTATCACAGATTTGACAGATTTGTGAACAATATTTGAGAGATATGGTTATTTTGTGTATGTAGAAAAAGTTTCAGATCTTTGAGTTCATCTCATGAAAAATGGGAGCAAAAGCAAAAGTGTTGCGTTTATATTTTTGTTCAGTGTAATTCAGTTCAGTTTTGTTAATGTAAATTAGTTTAATTAGATAGGCTGCACACTCCTATTTATATGTAAGTTTGAAAGTTTTTGTTGACTTTTAATGCTAGTGGCAACAGTTTTATATTATGCAAACTTTTAAAAGAATAAAATCGTGTCTGCTGCTTTTTATTGTTTGTAACCTATTTATAGTAATTCACTATACTTTCATTTTGGCAACAATTTTATTAAATCTTTAAGTCACTTTCCTTCACTTTTCATTCTACTGCTCTTATTACATGATATAATAAGCTATTATCAGTACATATACTACAGTTGAGGAGTTCTGAAGAAGTCTGGCGAGTTTCACATGTCTGCGGTCAAAGGTCACATGACCACAGGTGTTTGTTCAAAAGTTACACCTGGAGAGGTGTATGGGCTTTGTGGATGGGCCCGGTAATTGTAGAGATGTAGACCATGAACCACACCAGGATGTCTGCATTTTGGGTCTTTGGCAGCAGATTCTGCCATGGAGTTCTGGCCTGCCTCCATCTTGGTTTTGAACTGTCGTCCCTTTGGAGTGCTGTGAATGAAACAACAACACAACTTTTTTTACAAAGCTTAAAAAAAGTAAATTTTGCAAACACATCCCCTTTTATAACTCATTGGTGTTTATTAATGTTAAAGTAATACTTAGTAAACAATCTGTTAAGTGCTTACTAAGTGTTACAACATTAAATTAGTTTCTATTTCCAGAAGCCCAGTTCCCACGACAGCAGAGAGTAAGACAGCATCCATATGTTTTAAATAAGCCGACAAGTGAATGACTGTAATAGCTAAATAAAAATCCCAGTGTTCTGGTGAGATATGTTGAAAGATGGGGCTTGTGTGCCACCTCTATTACGGCCGGCCTCCATGTCATCAATCCTGGCTCCGGCACTAAATCCTGGCCTGGATCTATGGCGCCCTATTGGTATTGGATTTCGGGACAGCTATGAAACCCTCAGTCAAAGCTTTAACACATCATCTTTGTCTTAATCCACTGATCAATAGGTCTGACAGGTTGAAATAACACAATAAAGTAGATTTAGTGGTCCGGCAGCGTGGGGACATTTCATACTTCAGATTAAGGGCTGCTGCGGTGTGATCCTCGAAAAGAAGGAAGAGCTAAAAACACTGTCACCGCCATCCACAACGTGCCACATCTGTCAGTTCCAACAGTGTGAGCGGGTGACAGGCTTTTTAATGAAAGAAACAGCAAATTCTCTGTGTGATGTTCATTATGTTATCATAACTAAAGCAACATAATGGATTCATTGTCATCAAGATCAACACAAATAAATGCTGCTTTAATAATGGTAATATAAAAGGTGATGCTACAAGTCAGTGACAAAGCATTAGTGAAAGACATAAAATTCACAACCATGATAAACTGGACTTTGTGCCTGTCCCAAGCCTGAATAAATGGATATGTCAAATATAGATACGATAAATCAGCAAGGGTATCCAATGCCATATCAGTACAGCTCTTTTTTTATTTCCAAGCTGAAAAAAGTAATAAAAAAAAACTAAATGTTTTTGGCAACCTTTGCCACTGATGTCTAGAAATAACTCATATAATTCCTGTTTGTATATACATCATAATAACTGATACATATTAAGTTGGATTATAGAAAGTCACTTTCTTCTGCGTAGAGACTCATATTATATTAAGCTTTATCAGTGGCAATTTTGGACTATTGAGCAGGACAAACAAAAAAATAGTCAATAAAAAATGGTCCCTAGCCTTTTGGCCCCAGGACCATAGTTTGAACACGCCTGCTTTATGTGGTATAACAGTCTCAGGTAGTTCATGTATTATATAGTATGTGTCACTTTGTATACATGTCGTTGTGCCACTTTCCATTGTGACAAAGTAATTCCTACACTGTTTCTAGTCTCAAAGAACACATTTCTTTCTTCTGTAGTGCTCATGCCATGTTTAAATCCCTGTTTACTGGTAAAGAAAATACTTTATCCACTTTGTATTCATTGGGTTTTCTTCTCTTTGCACTGGATCCTTGCTAAAGCTACTTTGTGACTACACTTTAAAATATTCTGTAACATTTACAGAAAAATACTAACACATTTACGGTACAAAACTGGCAACAGTGGTTTACCGTAAAAATACAGTGACTCTATGAAGCCTTAACAGTAATTTACCTTCAGTTTTTAGTACAATACCGTAAAAACAGCAAAATGTTAACACTGGTAAGAGACCATGAGTCACTTCAACATTGCAGAAATAGGAGTCCTGTCATTATATTTAGTACTCGCAACATTTTTTATTGAAATTACTTTCAGATTTTTACTTTGAACAGGGACAGTACACATTAAATAACATTTTAAAAATGTGCCAGTATTAGCTAAAGAGCTAGTTTTCAACTGTAGTCTGGGCAAGGTGTAAAATGCCAGCATATGTGGTCATGATGTGGATATCTAAGTACTTAAAATGATTTTCACTGCAGCACTGAGAGCTTTGGATATCGATTTAAATGATTAAGATAACAGAATTTAACAGGGTGTTGCTGAGGCCATGTGTGGCACTGTTCCTCTGAGTCAGTCACCAGAAGAACAGTGTCACACATGACTACAGCAGCACCTAACCTAATGCTGCTCCAAAATGTAGAACTACCTGTGATACTTTTAGAAGCAATGTGTATTTCTGATTATGATCACTTTTGCAGAAATATAAATGTAAATCTCCTGAAAGTGGTTCAGGGCAATGTCAAATGTAAAAATAGTCTAAATATAAAGAACATAGACTGCACTGCTATTTCTGCCATGTTGATAATGGTTGTTTTTACAGAGTTTTACAGCAGAAAAAGTTAATTTACTGCAAAAATGTTTTTACTTTCAGGGGGCATGGTTGCAGAGTGGTTAGTGTTCTCGCCTCCCAGCAAGGGGATTGTAGTTTCAATCCTCGGCCGGCCAACACACAGACTCCGTTGTGTTGCTGTGGGTCCTCTCTGGGCACTCGAGCTTCCTCCCACCATCCAAAGACATGCATGTGTTAGGTGAACTGGTGACTAAATTGCTCCTAGTGAATGAATGTGAGAGTGCGTTACTAAGAAGGCTACAGTCACCCACGACCCCTAACAGGAATAAGCAGAAGATAAATGAATGAATGTTTATACTTTCAGTACAGATTTCACAGTAAAATACTGACAACCACAGCTACCATAAATTGTTCTGATTTTACAGTGTAGCACCAAGAAATGTGGATAAATATATGATATAATGGTGTGTAAGCGAGAGTGTATTTGCGACATTAAGTCCAGACAGACACTGGCTGATTACATTTCAAAAATAGGCCATCCTGCGGGCCATTAAACTGCTCAAGTGTGATGTTCAAAAATAAAGGATGAAAGTGTCCCATTTTTGGCAAAGGCATCGTTCACAAAAGGCCAGCTTGGCATTCACAGTCAAAAGGCAGCGGTGTGGTCCATCTGTGCAAATAGCTGGGGAAAAGTCAAGCAAGAAGCTTTAATTGGGGTTGTAACTATGAAATAATAGTTGTGTGATGTATATTACTACTTATCCCCATTTATTAAACAAAAAGGAATTGAAGATGTAGTTGCTTTTCTCAAGATAAAATACCAAAACATACACAGATCAGGCAAAAGGTTATGATTATTATTAACACAGATTTCTTGATTGTGGCACCTGTAGGTGGGAGGTGTGTCAGGCAGCAAAGAAACATTTTGTCCTCCAAGTTGATGTGTGTCATGTGTGTCAAAATCTGTGACAAACAACGCCAGGGAGACGTTGCAAATAGTTCATGTTTATTTTAAAGAAAGTAATAAAGATATGTGAGTGTATCAGTATGTCAACGTGTCTGCTGATGAGTGCATGTGAATGTTGTTAGCGAGGGTGTTGAATCAGTCCAAAACAAAATATGGGGCTGCATATTAAGCAGGTGGTCTCAACACACAACATTATGTACACCTCTATTAGACATGTGGTCATTATGTTATGCTTGACTGGTGTTTATTTAAATTTGTATTATTTAGGACTCCAAAGTGTACCATAACCTGAAACAGCATCTCCCAAACTCAAGTGAAGTATTTACACCACAGCAAGTCAGAGGTCCTAGAGACACTTATTGCATGTTATCCTATATAATCCCACAAACAATATTTTCGAGCATGGCACTTGACAAAGCCTTTTCCGCAGTGACAGAAAATCAAAGAGATTATGTGAGAAGGCAGTGAGACGCTATTAGTAACACGCTGTCTGTCTCCTGTGTCGACTTGATCAGTTCAAAATATACATTCAGGGCAGCATTGGTTTGACGTGTAATCTGGCCAGAGATGGAAACGCCACTCAACAAGACAGATCGGGGACTGAAGCTGCGATGATTATTTTTTCTTTAATATATATGAATCAAACTGTGTGACATGTGGCAGGGTAGATAAAGGCCCATTTAAATGTATGGCGACGGCATTGCCAGGAGGTTAGTGATCCAGCTCACTCTATCAAGAAGCTTCTTCCCCTGGGGCCAGTCAGGAGCCGAACTGCTGAGTGCTCGCCCCGAGAAGCTTATTGTTAGCCTAATGAACAGACAGGATTTGATTAAAACATTTCAAACATCATTTGGTCCACTGTGCAGTGCCAAGGGGCTCCCCCACAGTGCACACTTAACACCCTGATGATCTGAGGCAGGAGGCCCTTGCTGCAGCTCAAAGGTGAATCACAAATCACTGTAGTGCATTCAGCAGGGGTCTGTGTATAATTTCTATTACCCCAGTTTAATTTGCATCAGAAACAAGTGATGGAATTTTATCAAAAATCAAATTACCCTTAATTGGGTAAATCATTTTTGCACTCCTTTTATGCGATTTTTGATCAACAGTTAAAGGGAAGCCAGATACCTTTTGAGTATTGCTAGCTTGTGTCACAAGACCTGAGACTTGAGGGACACGAGGTCAGTGCGCCCATTCTTGCAAGGCTGGATTTAACACAAGACACGCCAGTAAGAGGTGCAGGGAGCTTTATTCATCCAGCCACAATTTATTCAGCAAGCTTACTAATTAAACTAATAAAGGTAAAAAGTCACTTTGTTCTCTTTTAATGCAAATAATAAAAGATGGAGACACATTTGTCAAACCAAAAATATCCCTAACAGCCAAAGCTTGTGAGTAAAATGTCTAAACAGTACGACCACCCAAAAACGCTCTTCCTCTTTTTTCCCATAGATCCAAGGATTGACATCGCAATGGTTTTACGGCTAGTGCCTGCCTCATATTTTCTCCATTTCTTCTTATGTTTATATAACATTACATTAGGCAATCACATTCTGTGTTGCTACGGTAACTTTATAACCTGCCTTATGATAATTAATTTCAGTCTGGTTTCTGGTCTCAATCTGGTTGACATGTTGACTGCTGTCATTCCTAAACTAAAAACTCTGAAAACCTGTGCTTGGCTGTTTATCTTTGTTCACCTCAATTTGAAGTGTATGTAACACCAATTAAATCCACTGGATTGCACTGCTGTACAGAAATATCATTGCTTGAAAACTGTGGAAAAAAAGCAGAAATGACTCAGCCCTGACTATTTTATACAAAATCACTCAATGCAAGTCCAATTTTACAGGTAAGAAAAAAAAAAGTAGATATGATTTCTAGACCCCCTAACAATTGTATGTTAGTTGTTAGAAATAAATCTAACCATAAAATATACGTCTCTGGTTGCTCATAAAAATGAATGAATGACTATACACACTCAGGATTTCTCTCTCTCTCTCTCACTTTGATTGACGCACACCTTACCCACACAACATTCACACACACAAACACACACAAGTTAGCTCAATGGATACATGTATTAAATATTTGTTGAATAAATAAAATGCTATTTCATAAATTCTAATCTCAACATTTTTTTTATTATTTTTTTTATTTCAGACAGAAAAGTACAGGCTTTCACACTCACACTCACCCATTAACCCTCCTACACCCCTAACTTTTTAGTCACACCTTTTGCCCTAAGCACAAAAAATGCACCAATAAAAACTGCCTTAGAAAAATTATCTAATTGTCAATACTTAATTTTTTTTTTTGTTACAATGATTAACTTCAGTCCTCATCATACATAATAAAAAAAAATATGATTCTATTTATTAAATTTAACCCCTTAAATTCCAGCTTTTGTGATTAAAAGTTGATTTCAAATTATGTCAAAAATGACAAAAAATAGATTTTTTTTTTCCTTTCTGTAAATGCAGATTAGAATTATTTTGTGGTGGATTTTCAGAGCTTTGGAGTGTCATGATTGATTTTATTAGTTTTATTTATTTTATTTAATTTTTATTGTTTTTATTATTATTTTTTGTAGTGGCAGATGAGGCATTTTTAGTCACACCTTTCGTCCTAAGGCACAAAAAAAAAAAAAAAAAAAAAAAAGCACTGCCATAGAACAATTATATTATAATATATAATTTATTTATTTTATGGTTTTAATGATTAACTTCAGCCCTCATCATACAGAGCAAAAATGTATTCTGTTTATGAAATTTAATCCCTTTAAATTCCAGTTTATGTGCTGCATACACATCCAGCACAAACAGAGGCCTCTGCTCAGTCTGGGCACTTTTTCTACTTTGCCCTGATGTGCACATCTCTGTAAGAACTACATTTTGGATTTGTGCTCATGCAAACATAAACAAACTAATTTCTCAAAAACACTCTCACACCAATTTATGACAACCCTAAAACACACACAAATAATTTATGTTCCCTTTTTTGGTTTTGAGGCAGGCAGATAATTTATACAAACACTAATGGAGCCATCTCCCAATTTGTACCTCTGTCTATCATATATGGGGAAATGGCGCCACCTAGTAAAAAACAATAAATACAAAAATTCCAATCCCTCACCATCGTGAATCCATGAAATACTTGAGAAAAATGTGAAATTATATTGCAGTGACTGTTTTATAAAAATGTGGTTTGAAAAGAAGTCAATGGCACAAAAATATCTTAGGGGTAAAGGTGTGACTATTTTTAGACACCTTTTTAAGAGGATTTTTTTATTTTTTTATCCTGAAATCTGAAAATTCATCCAAAATACACACCTGAGGCAAAATCTATGCCATTTGAATCAACACAGCAAAAGTTATACACAAAAAACAGGTGCAAAACATCAAAAAATGTCTTAGTGGTGTAGGAGGGTTAAATATGGTACAACGATATTACAGTGTAAATAACAAGTAAATTAGAGAAAGAAACAATTTTGTCATTTACAAAGGGCCCATAGCTTTATATTACATTTGTGGAGATGTCAGTTTCATTTGAGCAGAAACTCCATTTATGTTCTGAAAGCTTATTGTTATTTGTTGCTATTATTTTTCTAAGTAGTATTGGTAATTAACTAAGGTTTTAAAGTGGTTTAAACACAGCCTTCATTCTTTTTTGGCTTTGAAAATAGCCTAAACATGCTCCCCAACAAAATCATCATATTCAACATATAAACCTTCCATCAAAAACAACTAATATAATGTCCTGTGGTGTTATTTTGAACACTATCTCCAAGATTTTCTTTAGAGGATTTAGCTACAGCGTGCAGTGATTACATGTTACTTTGGCACATGTTTTACACCAGATGCCCTTCCTGATGCAACCCTCTCCATTTTATGTAGGCCTGGGTGCTAGCAGAAAGGCTACACCAGCTTGTGATTCTGTGTGGCTGGATTAGTAACAGTCTGAAGTGTCATTTTAAAACCATTTCCTTTATTAATACTCTAAATTCACTTGCTGTTCTACAAATCACTGTAATGCATTCAGCGGGGGTCTAGGCGGCGGCTATGTTTCCCTGTTTTCCTTCCATCTTCAACGCTCGCAAACGCTCGTCATTAAAAATTCATTAGTTTGTATGTGCTCCAACCAGGATGTCCCTATGGTTGGCCAGCACCGTGGGGAGGGAAAGGCAGTTTCCGTGGGCCGGAGGGGAGTGGTGGAGCTCCTGGAGAGCACAGAGGTGATGTGACAGACTTTGATCTATATGCATCAGATCAGCGCAGATGGGGTCCAGTGTTGGAATGGGACACACAAGTGGCTTAGTGTGTGACCGTAGTCTGTGACTTCTGTAAGTGCAGCGGCTGTACGAGCTGCTGCTGCTGCCAAAGACACTCTCTACTGCTCTGCTTTTGACAAACTACTCATCCACTCTGGGAAGCTCTCGCGGTTGTAGTGTATCTTTTCGGTAAAGCATATTAAGTTTCAGTCCACTTTTGTACTGTTTTGATGCTTTGGGGCAAACTTAAGCGCAGCAGAACTAAATTTCACACGCGAGTTTCTGCATGAATGCTATTAAATGACAAAGTTTTCACCATGGCAATGTAATGCGACCCTCCCATAGACATAAATATCCTCCCAACTCACTACGGTCTCCTGTATGTGGACATTTTGACTTCCCTGTCAAGATCAATGACGGCAAAGACAACACTGGGTATGCAACAGCCAACACATCTGTTATGACCTGAAAGTAAAACATATTTAACAAAGGACACAGTCAGAAGACTTTTGAGTTTAAAGTTGTTTTTATTTTTGTTAAATGTTCGATGCTAATAGCTCACTCACTCCCTCTTTTCTCCGCTGGGAATGGGACATTTAGATTTAGGCTGTTTTATATTCATTTAGAGTGATGCTGCTCAGTCTGGGACAGAGCAGTGACTCGCAGACGGAGTGTGCCTGGTCCACTCGGGAAGTCCCACAGGAACTCCCACAGAAAATCTGCTTTGCTCGTTAGTGATGGATGATACTACACTTTTTAGATTTGATATGATACTGATTACTTTATGAGGGAATTTAGTTGATACCAATACCCGATACTCATGATGTCTTATGGGTGAATTTTTTTTTTTTTCATTAAAAACTTTTAACCTTTGACCACCTGATGGTGTTTCTGCAGGCAGAGGTAAAGACGGCACATTATTGATACTTTTCCAAATTAGTATCTAACTTAGATACTTGTTTTAGTTTCGATTAGTATCTTGGTATCAACCCTATTTTTGACATAATAAGAAATAAGGGCTTTGATGATGGATGATTACTCCTGAACTAGAAGATCCCTGGTGTCGAGTCGAGGTCTGGCTGCTGAATCTTTACTACTCCAAGATACGAATGCCTTGGCTAAGATCTTGGCATGCGGCAATACCTTGGAGTATATATTTTTAACATATTTTAACATAACAGGAATCATGAATAAGTAAACTCTGCACTCGAAGAACTTAGAAAGGAAAACAGGACATAGATCCACGCAGCAATATACCTTATAAATGTGTAAAAGTAGCCAGCTCCAGCTTGAGCCTGATTTCACCCCCTGTATGTTTAATGATGTTATTAGCTACAGTCTGAAGTGTCATTTTTAAAGCCTTTTCTTGTATTAATAATCCAAAATCCACCTGCTGTTTTTTTCCTTCCCTCCCCATTTTCATCTGAGCGCTAATGCTACGCCCCCCGGTAGATCATTTATTCAGGGCTCAGCATTTAGCCAGCCTAATCCTCCCTGCCCAAGCTTTTAAGTGCACGTACTGTACAGTAATTGTATGAAAGACTAAAAAGCGTGGTTTCAGGCACTCTGATAATCACCTCGTCTTTGGCAAGTGCACACCGAACCTAGCACTGAAATGGGAAGGCGGGAGAAAAGGGAGCAGGAATCCAAAAAATAAAAAAATAAAAAATCCTTGACACAGGAGACTCAGCGGTGTAGTGGAGCGGTGAGTCGAGGAAGGCTGAGAGGAGCTTGGCCGGAGTCTTGTCCCGCAGCCTCAGATGCAGGCCCCGGTCCATAATAGGATCTGACAGGATGTAAATGAGTTTTTAAAAGAGGTGCTGAAAGCTGGTCATTTTTCTCATTTAGTGGTCCAGTGTGCTGGCCTGGTCCCCAGCTGTCACCATGTATACACACAGCATACAGTAGCAGCAACGCAATCCATACGACTTTGGACGGGTCTCCTGCATCCTCCTGGTCTGGCATCCTCACAAAATCTTCAAGTTGTAGTCAGATATGATTGGTTGGAACACAATCAGTGTCTTTGATATCATGAAAAACAGAGAAGCAGGGAACACTGAGGCCATAGTGCAATGGTGGACAGTGAGGTTGCTTTAATGGAACAGACATAGCAGACAGAGATGACATAGATCCCGCTACTACTACTCACTCCTACATAGTCTCTGACAGTCTGCCTCCTCACTCCTACATAGTTTGCAAATCTGCCCCCTCGAGTGTCTGTGTGTTCCCCCCTCGAGTGTCTGTGTGTCCTCTCCTCCCAGTGTCTGTGTCCCAACAGCTTATATAGGATACAGGAGATGTAAATGTCCCTGGGTTGACATATAGACTGGTCAAGTATGGACTAAGATTAGCTGGTTAGGGTTCACCTTTCATGCCTAGGAGACAGTGGACACATGTCAGCTAACATTTTATGTCCCAATATGGAAAAGGTCAAAACAACAGGTCACAGCTGCTACATACAAGTCAAGCAAGCAGGAGACATTCAAAAATCCATGATATCAGTCTTGTATACAGATCTTGAGCTTGCCCTTTGGTAATTAATATTTTGACATATGGTGGCTTTGTTTAATTTAGGGGCAAAACTGTGTTTTTTATTTACTTTCCCTTAAACCTATTTATTCCTTTAAACCTTAGCTGTTTATTGTCTTCTTTCTGGATTTCCCTTGGGCTCCCCACAGCAAAAGATCTGCCTCCTAGTGTGCTGTGATTTGCATACTGATCTGTCATAGGTTTTAAACTGCAGGGTAGCAGCAAGGTCTTAACATTTTATTGTGTACAAATCAAGGCCTTAAAAGTATTAAATCTTAACACTAAGTATTACATTTTGTTCATCTCTAGATCTTAAATTCATCAAAACATGTTGATATTACAAAATATTGTGTCACTACTATAACAAAATATATTGAAGAAACTGAATAATTTTTTAAATGATTTTTTTCTAAAGCTGGAGTTTCTTCATCTCTGTTACACTTTCAAAATAAAAACCCTTGTGTTTCAGAGAGTAGTATTAATACAGCAATTAATACAGCTTAATATGTTGTTGTCAATGCTGATATGAAATCTCACACCAAGTGGCATTAAAAAGTCCAATAATAGTCTTACATTTAATTAGACAAAATACTCTGTACACCATATTCCCTTCCTGATGCAGTCCTCTCTGTTTATCCAGGCATGGGACTGGCACAGTGAAACTATAGGCATCATAACTGTTCTCATGTGTGTAGAGTCAATACAATTAGTTTACTGCTCTTGGTCAGGTCAGAGCCTCCGACAGAACAACGGCAACAGCAGTGAGAGCACCCGGGACGTGTCCCTAATGTTTAAATCCAACTCACCTCCGGCTTACACTGCTAACTTATACACCGCTCCTATAATGTCTTCACAGCCATTGTTTCATCCACATTCCCTTTCTCCTTGTTTGATTTTCTCTGCAAGCTAGTGTTTATGCGGAAAAAAAAATAGTCAGCTTACTATGCTGTTTGTTTATCTTCTCATGTCACATTTGATTACGTGTATGTTTGCACAGGATCTTGTGTCTGAGTTTGAAGCTTGGAAATGTTTCCAAATCGGGAAGTGTGTGGTGCTGTGGTCTGCCCAAATTATCTAGTGTGAGCAGTCAAATTATTTTGGGATTAAAAATCTGTTAAAACTCTTATTATGTCTGTGGTCTCACAGTTTTTAATTTATTTAAATTGTTCTGCCTTTTTTGGCGTTATTTGATAGGACATCTGAGTAATGATAAGAAATCATGGAGGAGAGAGCAGCGAGAGAAATTTGGTAAATTTGGCAAAGTTCAGACTTGAACACATGACACCCAGGCTGGCTGTGTTTGCCCTGCGCATGCGCTGCAGCTGTAACAACTGAGCTTTACCGCAGTGCAAACAATGGTCTCACAGTTTTAAGAAGCTTATGTTGATATAGTTTCCCAATAATGTCTGTCTCAGATGCATTACAGCCATATTAATACTATAGGCTGAGATGCTTCTACGCAAGAGCCATCAGTCAATTTTCACATAGATGGGACATTTCTGGATACTGATATGGTGAAATAAGGAAATAAAAGAACACTCTGGACAATGGACTGCCACTCACAGCCATTTACCCTCAAAATGTCCACTAAGAGCAATAGATTTTATGTAGACATGAAGGCATACAGACTCCACACTGGCTTGAACACTGGCTTGAACCCATCATGCTTGCTTTGTTATATAAATGTATGTGATCCTGTCCTACTTAGAGGAAAATAAACCTACATGTGTCTGCATTTTAATACAGCAGAGTAAGTTCATAAGTCTTTACCAGAGCAGCCTCCTGTGTGGTGTTAACTGTTATGCATGGTCCAGTCGGCTCCCCCCAGATGCACTGAGGTCCCACTGCTCTACCAGCACAGCTTTAATGAGAAGCTATAATGACTAAAGGCACTTAGTTAAAGTTAAATGGAGCTTGAACACCCAGCTGACAATGAGGCGTCCACCACAGAGAGGCTGATCAGGCCGAGCGGAAGAACCGTAGCCGCCGAGCTTAACCTGAGTGTTCACCAGTCAAACTACACAGAGGGAAAGGCGAGAGGTGCAGACTGTACTGCAGAGGGATACATTATGCTAATAGAGGTGATAATAAGTGTGCAAGACTTTATTTTGTAAGCTCATTGGTAAAATTGTAATGATGTGGACAAAGCTGGGTCATGGATAAGTATAATATCACAATATAATATGGGACTTTTCTAGAAGAACCAAAACTACAGTTAGTTTAATTTGCTATTTCACTCCAACTGTTTATATTCTATGGTAGACAAAACGATTCATTTGCTGCTCAAGCGGGAGAGTCTCGTTTCTCAGTAATTTGCGAACCGCTTCTCCTCAGTCGATTTAGAGCTGGCCTACCACAGCCATTTATCTGCCCTTTATTTTATGACTACAGAAGCTAATCTCCTATCAACAATAACCAAGATGTCACCTCATTATGGCATTTAGTGCTTTCCTTCGTCACCTGTTTGTACTGCTGAAGTCCCGTTGTTGTGCAGTCCTCTGTGGGACTTTTTTCTTTGTCTTTTTGCCATTTTAACAACAGTAAAGTCAAGTTGACATCCAACGTAACGACTACATTCAAACAAACTGACTTTTTTTTTTAACCATATGAGACAATGTAGATTGAAGACAGCAGTGATAAAAAAGTTGTTGAGACTGTAAAATATTGCAAGTATGCTTTAGTTATCCATCTGAATGATGCCCTCTGAGGTAATGCTTTGTGTCTGGTTGCCCTAACCTTGACAGATTATTGGCCTCCACTCGGAGAGGCTGCAGCGTTTTATAGTTGGGACATATTGGCAAGGAAAGGCATCCTTGTGAGGTAAGCAGCTGTGTTGTCCATATTGCGTATCGATTGGCTCTGTGCTGTGATGGCTGTACTTAATTAGATTTATATTGTAAACAAAGACTCGCTTTATGAAATCTGAATTAGCTGCTAAATGTTATTCATCAAAACAGATAATAATATGTTGTGTGGTGAGATGCAGTATTGGTATTTCTGAGATTTATGTGGATTGTAAATGGCCCCAGATCCTTCTCCCCCTCTGGTTTTACAGCAGGTTGTACAGCTGGATGCAGCCAGGGCTCCGTCTGAGCCTCCATCTCTGCAGACGCTTCCCAGTGATGGACGCATCAGTCCACAACAAACCCCCAACATGCAGCAATGGAACGCTATTTTGCAGTCCCATGTTTAATTAGAAAAGCTGAACTTCTCCATTTGACTAATGCCATTCCAGGTGCTGTTGTAAGTAAATGTTATTTATAGTGCTTTCCAACTCTGCCACTCACCACCAACAACAATCCAGCTCCCTTGTTGCTTTTATTTTTTTAACAAACTGTAAAACTCAACAAAAAAATTGGAGCTTAACTTAAACTTCAGCTGTGAGTTCAGCTTAGCCCAGTGTGAAACAATAAATATTTTTGCCTTTTCAAAGGGCTATACCTCTAGAACGGCAGCATGTTTTAAAACCTTTAAAAACATTATCTGACTAAAAGAGAACATTTTTGATAAGTACTTTACTGTTGCCATAAAGAAACAGGTGAAGAGACCCGCAGAAGTCTTTTGAACATAAAAAAAAAAAAAAAAAAAAAACTCACTTCTTTAAACTTTTGTCATTTTAGTACAAAATGAAAAATTAATGGGAGGAAGAAACAGAGCTGTGCACCATTTTTTTGGTAAAATGAATGAGAGCAGATTGGATGTAGAGGTATTTTTGGTTGCTCCGTGCTTCCTGGAGTGGGTGGGGGTTCGTGGGAGAGGCAGAGTTTTGAGAAACCCAGTGTTGTGAGGGCTCAAAAAGGCCGTACCAGAGAATAGAGCACTTAAGCAATAGAGAATTTAAGCAGGCATGAATAAAACAGAACACAACTCCAGGTCTGTTTTTGATGAGGGAACAACATTATAACATGGTAGAAAGCTCAGAAAAGTGGATTTTGCATAATATATTCCCTTTTAAACATCACATCTTACATCGTTAACTTTTATCTGCATTTTACTTTGCTTCTCTTTATCTGATTAACACTTTATTCTACACTACACTTGATGCAGTGTAACTACAATGTAACACATAGTGTATTGAACTATAACAACATTAAGTTGTACTTACATAATGGATTTTTGAAAGTGTATATAAATTGTTAGTAGTGCAACAAGTTTTTTTTTTTTTTTTTTACAATTGCACCTACAAATTGTAAGTATGCAAAATATGCTCATATAAGTACAGTACCATTTGTTGCATAGTAGTTACATTGCATTTTTTTCAATCACTTTTATTTTTTTGCACTCCTTTTCTGTGGTACAAGACATATCTAGCTCTAAAAAAGAGACTTTCTCTAACTACCTATGAAGCCTTCTTGCCCCGGGCCCCAGCAAGCCTGTCAATGGCCCTGCATTGTTCAACATCCAATCAGAGTTTATTTTATTGGAATGTGCCAGTAGATTAAAATCCTTAAGAATAAAAATCTTATTTTTAATTTAGAAATACATGATTAAGACAATGCAGATGTGAAGCTTTGAAGCCAAAATAATCTGCTCTTGACTTTTTGACTGTACCTATAGCCAGCGCTCCAGGACACCCCTCATTGTCTCTCTATAATCATGTTAAACTATGTGAAGGCATGGCTCCACACATTGACACAAACAGCTCAAGGATATGGAGCAGATTATTGGAATTCAGTCTGATGTAATTAAACACCCCTCCTCTTCCCTACAGTCAGTGTATTATGCAGAGGGAAAAAAAGGGTCCCTTGCTTGCACTCTCATTTCCGCCTCTGTGTGCTGGAGAGGGAGGTGCACCAATAATCCCAGGATTGTGGTGTTAGCTCTTGGAGTAAAAGTCAAGTGCGGGTGAGCTTGTGGGTTAAAATGTGGATTTAACAAGAGGAGACAGGGTTGCTCCTCGTGTTTATCTTGGAATCAGAAACCTTTGTTTCCAGGCCAAAGTGAAAGGGGATTTAAATGGATTTTTGCTCCTAGCTGGAAACACATATTCCCATTGGAGTGTTGAAGGATGTAGTAAATACTGGTAACAAGTGTGTACATAGAAATACAGGCAAGTACAGCCAGTTGCTCTTTACATAGCAGTAAGTATTGAGGTGCTATTGATTTTAGGTATATTGCACATCAGCACTGTGGCAAAGTGGTTAGCATTCTTGTTGCACCTTTCTCTGTGAAGATTCTTCCCACATCTGAATGGGTTCCTTCATCAACCTAAAACATGCACAACTGATTAATCCTCTAGGTACTCCTGACCTATCCTGACTCAAGATCTGGACAAGGGTCTCTGGGAGGTTGCTCACTGCTCCTGACCAGTCCCCCCAGCGGCATTACACTGTTAGGCAAATTTCATCATTGGGATAGTAAAGTATCAGCCTGGCCAGCTACTGACTTTTCAACAACAGGAGGGTCTCGTTCCTCTGCTATAGAGAGTCGTTTCCATTGCTCAATTTGGAACTGACCCATCACAGCTCTTTGTATGGGGAATGTCAGACACAAATACAGAATGAATTTTATAACTTCGGCCACCTCTGCTTGTGCTTTCTTTCGTCACCGGTTAATTCTGCTGAAGTCTTCGTTTTTGTTCAGTCTTTTGTGTAGTTGTTTTTTGAGTCCTGTTGCCATTATAACGACAGCAAAGTCCTGTTGCTGTACAACCACATTTAAAAAAAAAGTATCAAGACTCAAAAAAGTAAACTTAGCACAACCTTTAACTTTTACCATTCACAGTGGCATGCACATTTGAAAGATCTGTTTTGAATATTTTGAATGTTTTCATGTCCTTCTTGATAGTCCTTTGTTGAACTGTTTTGAAGCTGATCTTCATGCTGCCTATTGACCAGGTCATCACTGTGAATGAGAATTGATAAAATAAAGGTTATATATAGATACTTTACAGTTCTATGGCGTTTTCAATGCAACTAGTGATGCTTATATGTTGTGGATTTTGACTTCATTTTTAATATCCTTTCTTTTATTATTTTTTATCCACAGCTAGTTAATGACGCTGCTGAACACAATTCAAACCAAAACAAATATGCTTCCTGTTGACTGTATGCCTCTACATAACTGTGAGTGTTAGTTCCCTTGACTTTAGTACATTCTACATTTAAGACCTGCATGGGACTGACTTTTTCATCCCGCTCCTGCCTGCTCCCGAAAGCTCTCTGACTGCTCCCATCCCAGTCCCGACGTCTGCCATGGTCTGACCACCTGAGGGATTCTCATGGGTCCCGACGGGTTCCAAGAGATTTTTAAATCACGGGGTTTTCCACGGGGCACCGGCATGTCCGCTTGTACTGACACAAGCCACAGTCACTCACAGCGTTCAGGAGAAGAGCAGAAAGCTAACTTGTATTTAATGTTCTGGTAAAGCTTGGGTTCATGTGCTGTGTTTGTTATTGGGCTACAGATCCTGTGTTCAGACCGCGGAGGATAAACAGTGTGGCTCCCAGTTTCACTGTCCGTGCTTGGCTCTATCTGTTTACTCTTTTCTGCTGTTCTTCGCAGCAGCATGTTATCGTAATTCCCCGTGTAAGCTGCACACTTGCCCACATTTAGATTTGACTGCTACCGTATAGACTAGTATAATCGTGCACTCAAAATTCCCAGGACACTCTGGACCCGGTATGTTTTTGCTTGACCACCCGCTCCCGCATGAGACCATGCCAATACTACCGGATCCCAAAGGATTTGGACCCGTGAGATTCTCCGCCCGATGCAGGTCTCTATTGTACATCTATAATGGACTGACTGGTGTTCTTTTTGTAATCCTTGTCTTGTCTTACATGTACTGGTGAGCCAAAGGAAAATTTCCAAAATGGTGGACAATAAATTATTCTATTCTATTCTCTGCTTGTTTATATTCAAGAGGTTGCATGCAGATTGTGTGCCTGTTCGATCAAAGGGATTTTTACCTGCTCAAAAAAGCCTTAAAATGTGTTATTGTACTAAAATAATGTCACTCTACAAGCAACTAACTTTCCCTAGAAGAAAGAAGCTGGGCTTGGAAGAGGTTTTATACTCTTCATCTGATGACCTCCATCTCTGACAAACTTGTAAAGTCACTAGTACCCACTTCGCATGGCGATCAGTATGGCATGGTAAGAAAGAATATGCCTAAATGCTCCACTATTGGAGAGCATTTTGACAAAATGTACCTTTTCTTTTATGCCTCTCTGAAAGCCACAATCCCTTCCTCCACAAAATGTGAACTTCACTCTCTTAAAAAGTGCACGGGTAACCCTTTTCAGTTGAAGGTGCCTTTGTGCTGGGCCATTTGTCTAGTGGTAGCATAGAAAGTTTATTCAAAGTCCATGTTTATGCATTTATCACCAATCTTTCATGAACATATATATAAACAACAGAAATCAAGCCAGATTAATCAAAATGTTCTTTGCCAGATAGTGGCCCTGTCTGTCAATAAATCAGAAAGAATAAAT
Source organism: Bostrychus sinensis (assembly GCA_020698575.1). NCBI lineage: Eukaryota > Metazoa > Chordata > Actinopteri > Gobiiformes > Eleotridae > Bostrychus > Bostrychus sinensis. The sequence goes on along the minus strand of CM036239.1, from coordinate 44,038,785 downwards.
GCATTAGAAAATTTTGGCAACCCAGTATGTGGAAATATATGGTCAACTGTATGTATGTATGTATGTATGTATGTATGTATGTATGTATATTATATTTCTAAGATTGACAAATAATCATATTTGTACCTTACAGTTCAAAGTTAGAGGTCTGCTTCTTTGTATTTGCAGACAGCTACATTTCCAGTCAATAATCAAAACACCAATTGTTAATTCATATACCACATTAGCATTTGGAGGTGCATTGTGTGAAATGTTGAATATATTTAAATAGGAAACATCAATAAAATAAAATTTAAAAAGTCAATTCTCCTGTATAAGCACCAGGGGGCACTGGGGAGACTGTGGGTTGCTCCTGTGGCTGGCCAACACACAATCTCTCTGGGTGGAGTCTGCATGTCCTCCCTGTGTTACTGTGGGTTCTCTCTGGGTACTCTGGCTTCCTGTCACTGTCCAAAGACATGCATGCGTAAGGGGAACTGATGACTCTAAATTGCCTCCAGTGAATAAATGTGAGAGTGAATGGTTGTCTGTCTGTGTATCTCTCTGTTTCTGCCCTGCAACGAGCTAACCCCTGTCCAGGGTGTACCCTATCTAAGGCCCAAAGTTACTGGGATAGGCTCCAGTAAGGCTCTAGGCTCAAGCAAGGCAAGGCAGATGAGGATGCACATGAGCTTCCTTCATGAATTAGCCAAATAGTGGATACAAACTTTAGGGAAGGTGGGGGAATTAAAGGACCCTATTATGCTAAATAGCTATGCTAATTAGACATTTTATGCTCTGTCCATTCCACACCATTGCCCGCAGGGGTCGTATTTAATCCACGCGTTCTCCACAAAGTGAAAGTAACAGCTCCCCAAAAGAAGACATTTTCCACATATATTCTTTTTTTTAAGTTATAAAACTTAAAATACTAATGCAAAGGTGTCCAAAACTGTTTCAAAAAGCTCCCAAAAAGCATAATATAGGACCTTTAACCATTTGGAACATCACTTTGTGAAGTTGACGTAGACCACGTAGACCACTCCAAAGTTTCTAGCCGCTAAGGATCCTTGCAATTATCCTTGCCATAGTCCAGAAAGACAGGATGTAAGATGTATAAATGCAGTCTGTAATTTTGCCACCAGGTGCCATCAAAACAACTCACTGCCCTTCCACTGGAATCATTTATTTCACAGATTTTTTCATCCATGTTTTTATCTGTTTAGATCAACTAAGCGGAAACACAGGAAAAAAAAAAAAAAAAACACCTGGTGGCTGGTTTAATGCCATAATGAGCTCTTCTCCTCTCCTCTCCCGGCACCATCCAGCCATTGTTATCCCCAGTGTCACCAGCTGAAGTCAACTCAATAGCCCTTGAAACCGTATTGGAGATCCACACGACAGCATTCATCATCGTACAAAAGAGTCCAGCAGAAGGCATAATTGTGTGCTTATATGGATTAATGCCATTGAAGTTGACTTCATTATAGCCCGGTATTGTGCGGAAGTCCTCTGAGCCCCATGTGAGACCACACTGCCCTTTTCAGGCATTAATCACTGATTGTAAATGATAGCCACCTCATATTCAGTAGTAATGATAGTATTATTTGTAATGATTGGTGCAACATTAACACATTATACTTTTAGGCTTCAATAAAAATGGCTGTCTCTCACATTCATTCATATTCTGCTCATTCCTGTTAGAAGTCATGGGTGGCTAGAGCCCATACCAGCAACTATAGGCCTTAGGCAGGGCACACACTGGACAGTCTCTCACACCAACTAAATTCACTTTCACTACATCCAAAAATCTCTTCTTTGGTTGTTCCTCTAGGCCTCCTACCTGACAACCCAAAACTTAGCATCCTTCTACTCATATTTTTTTTTTTTTTGTTTGTTTTTTTTACTTCTCTCCTCTGTACATGTCCATCTCAATTTAGCCTCTCTGACTTTATCTCAGTGCAGTAAAGTTAGCTATGGAGTGCCACAAGGCTCAGTACTTCTGCCATTCTGCCATTCTGTTCATGCTTTACATGCTGCCTTTAAGAAACATAATCAGAAAACATGGCATTAATTTTCACTGTTACACAGATGATACACAGTTGTATTTATCAATTAAATCTGATCAGAATGACCGCATTGAGAAACTTAGCGCCTGTGTGAGAGACATAAAGACCTGGATGACAATTAATTATCTCCTCCTAAACCCAGAAAAAACAGAGGTCATTATACTAGGCCCCAAAAAGCTGAGAGATGCTCTGTCTGACCAGAGAGTCTCCCTGGATGGTGTCATTGTAGCCTCAAGTTCTACTGTGAGAAACTTAGGAGTTTTATTTGACCAAGATTTATCATTTAAGGCTCATATAAACCAAGCCTGTAAAACAGCATTCTTTCACTTACGTAACATAGCCAAAATCAGAAATATTTTAACTAAAAGTGACACTGAAAAACTTGTCCATGTGTTTGTTACATCTAGGTTGGATTACTGTAACTCTCTGCTGGCAGCGTGCCCTAAAAACTCTTTAAAATGTCTTTAGCTTGTTCAAAACACAGCAGCAAGATTATTAACAGGAACTAACAGGAGAGAACATATTACTCCTGTGCTAGCTTCACTTCACTGGCTTCCTGTTGAAATCAGAATTAGGTTTAAAATCCTTCTCCTGGCTTACAAGGCTGTAAATGGTATGGCCCCATCCTACATTACTGATGTTATAGTGCCATACCAACCCAGCAGAGTACTGCGCGCACAAAATGCAGGGCTGTTAGTGGTTCCCAGGGTTTCTAAAAGTACAGTTGGAGGTAGAGCCTTTAGTTACCAAGCTCCTGTTTTATGGAATCAGCTTCCAGCTCATGTTAGAGAGGCAGACACAGTCTCTACATTTAAGGTTAGGCTTAAAACGTTCCTCTTCAAGAAAGCTTATGGTCAGGCCAGCTAGGAACAGGGTTAACTCCACAGCTGAAGCTAGGCTGCTCTAGGAGCTAGAAGCTGGGGGAAGTATGGTGCACTGAGCCTCTGTCCTCTGGTTTCATCTGCTGCTCCTCTTCTATCACTGTAATTAATATTATCTAATATTCTCTATCTCCAATCAGTTCCTTGCTATTCACAAATTGTCCCTCTCTCCCGCTCCCCTCTGGGGGAGTGGGGACTGTTTCAGATGCCTGGCTGCTGGCAGATGTCCCAATGATGATTGGATCTTAGCTGACCCCATCTGTGCTCCTGTCCCGACCTGTGGGCCTTCAACCTCACCTCTAAGGATTTCCCGGATCTACCTCAACCCACTCACTTGTCTGGACGAGGCCCTGTGCATCCTCTGGACTTTCTCAACCTACCTCGCCCCACTCCCTGGATGAATCCTTACAGAGCTGATCTATGATCCTATAGATGAGTTAATGAACTAACAGTCCTAGACACATTGCCTGGCCATCCTGGGAGAGGATCTCTCCTTCAGTTGGGCTCCATAAGGTTTCTTCTTTTTTCCCACAGCTGGGTTTTTTTTAGGAGTTTTTCCTTACCGAGAAGCAGGGTCTAAGGACAGGAGTGTCCTGTGTCTGTTTAGTGTAGTTATTGTTTGTGTTGTCTGATTGTGTGTTTAGGTTTGACCAACTGTTGTGAAGCCCTTTGAGGTGACTTTTGTTGTGATACTGGGCTATACAAATAAAACTGAATTGAATTGAATTGAAATTGAATTGAATCTCCAAACGCCTACCATTAGCGGCCCCTCTGATGGTCTTGTTCCTAACCCTGTTACATCCTTGTCCTGTTACATCCTGGTAGCATCTTTGGCCCAGCTTCCTTCAGCTCTGCCTCTTGTCTTCTTCTCAGTGGCAGTGTCTCTAATCTGTACAACATCGCCGGTCTCATCACTGTCTTGTGCATCTTTCCTTTCTGTCCCAACAGACAGAAAGGAAAGATGGGTTCTTGCTGAAACCCTTTTTTATCACACATCACACCTGACACTTTTCTCCTGCACAAACCTTTTCACCTCATTTCCACACTCTCCACTGCTCTGGAACGTTGACCCAGTATTTACTGTTAACTAAAAGGGACTTTAATAAATACAGAATTAAATGTCTTTTTTTGTGGATCCACATCGCAGTTCCAGAAGTGTGTAAGTGAGATACAGACTGAATATTTTAGCTGTTTCTCATTTTCCAGGATCCTTCCTCCAGAGTCGGTTGCTCCGAAGCAAAGCCGAGTGTCCTGCTAAGCCGCACGGGAATGCTTTTAGAACATGCTTGGGAGCATGTGTCTTGTGATGAAATATTGCATGTTAAAAACATGAAGCTGTAATAAAAATTTACTTCTTTATGAGTGGAGAGTGATCAAAAGATTAATGTGTGTCCTCATGTCTCTACATGTTGGTCTGGTTTTTAAAAAAAATATATGTATCATTAGCAGAATTAATTCCTTTAACATGTACATCAAAATAAGTTAAAAATAAAAATTCAGAAAGCAAAAAACTATTATTATTATTAAAATGACTTTCCTCAATGCAGAGGCCTAAAATGTGCGTTTGATGTGTGTCTCTTTATTCTGTTATTTCCTGCACTGTGGGGCGTAAAATATTTTATTATTTTTTCTAATATAGTTAAGTTTGTCTTAATTGTTAAATAGAGTTTGCAAAAAAATAAAGTGTTTGCAGTGCATTGTGGACAATTTGGAGGTGGGGCATTTAAGAGCCAGAGGTGCATCCTTCATGGGGGATTTAACCATTTGGAACATCACTTGATGAGGCGCTGATGACGTAGATCACTTCAAACTGTTCAAAATACAATTATAGAAAGGTTTAGGAATTACAGCTCTTTAATATGTAGCTGCCTCTTTTTTGGGGGCTCAAATGTATTTAGAGTTGCTTCAGTAGCTATTTTTGAGCTGCATAGGCTATTTCCCTCATTAATCCATCATAAACTGAGCAGGTAAAAAGCCTGGACTTGATTCCAGGTGTTACATTTATAATAAGTGGAATATTCTGCAATGGCAGGGGTCAGTCAACAGATCTCAGCTCAATTGAGCATGAATTTCACTTGTTTAAGACAAAACTTAAGGCAGAAAGGCTCACAAATGACCAATGACTGAAGACCGCTGCAGTAAAGGCCTGGCAGAGCAACTTAAAAAAGGAAACCCAGTGTTTTGTGATGTCCATGGGCCCCAGACATCCAGACAGTTCATTGCCTGTAAAGGATTTGATCCAAAATTCAAGCAAAAACATTTTATTCAGAGTAATGTTCGTCTGTATAATTACTTTTGAACCCCTCAAAAAGAGGCCACTACACATCACATTAAAGAGCTGTAATTCCTAACCCCTATCTCCGATTTGGACGTGAATATTCTCAAATTACAGCTGAGAGTCTGCCCTTTAATTTATTTTATTTTAATTACATAACTGTATCTTGAATATGTCTTGATTAACAGCTAAAATAAAAAAACTTGTGTCAGTGTCCAAATACTTATCAACCTGTGTATCAACCAATGTATAACTATACATCATCATCATCTTGTGCTGATTGTTAACAAATCACGCATACGGTGCAAATAAAAATGTAAGCCCAGTGGCATGAAGTATCTGTCCTATTTTGACTCCTGTTTGTGACACGTCTTCCATAACATTTTGGAATAAGCACACAATACGAGGTGCAGTAGCAGGATACAATCAGGCTTCAAAAGCAGGCTATTATATCATCATCTCTTCTCTTCTTTAGAAAGGTGAGTGCAAATCAGCGGTGTTGTTACGAGTGTTGATTATGGTGTTTATTCACTTTTTACCGTGAAAGGAACAGTTGCATACACATGGGGTTCTAAGTCATGCATGCACGCATTTATGAACAACTGTACCGTGCCATGGTCCAGCTCCTCCAACCCTGCTGGAGTCCTGAAGCGTATGGATCAGAGCGCTCACATCAGCCAAATGTACTAAAGAACAAATGATTAATTTGAGTGGATGCTTCACCATTGTGCGATATAAGGGTTTTGTGTCTTAATGGAAAGAGCACTCAAAAATTTTTGAGTGGCCTGGAAAAATCAAACCCACAACCTTCTCGCCGAGAGGCAGAAGCACAAACCACTCAGATACCACTTCAGATATCCCATATTTGAAGAGGTCTTTGAATTATTGCACATTGCATATTCCTTATCAGACCTGTATTGCATATTAATGTGGCTGTGGGCTACAATAAACATGACTTACCTTTTGAGATTGACTTTTATGAAGGACATCTGTGATGACATTTTCTTTATTATAAATATATATCACCCCAGGAAACAGAACATTGTACTGCGCCATAGATTTTCTTATAACCACATTCAAAACAATGGCTCTACTTCGCTCAGAATTATCTTTGCACATGGTTCATACAGTATTTGAATCAGTATTTCATTTTCTTTTAATAATGTTGCCTGTATTCCTTCCTGTAGTTTATCTTCTTCACAATTTAGTGACCATGAGATAATTTCCTGTTTCGTGACAATATAAAAAGATACTTCACTAACTGGTTGTACTGAACAATACATGTCATTTCAATGCAGCAAGCCAACATAATGCCACAATACTATAGCTCTATATGGGTTGCCATGGAAACTATAGTTATGCAAACAATAAACAGTTCAGAAAGTATTTAGAACCTTATTATTTTTCTATTTTATTTTTTCAGCCTGATACTAAAATTGTATTAATTTCTTTTTTTAATTTATTTTATTAGTTCACAATGACTACCCAACAAAGTAAAACCAGAATTTTAGAAATTGTTGCAAAAATATGAAAAAAGAAAAACTCAAATTACACACACAAAAATTCAAATATTGTTGCGTCATACCCAAATTGTAAAGTGACTTTGACTGTCTAGAAAAGCGCTATGTAAGACTAATGCATTATTATTATTATTATTATTATTATTATTATTATTATTATTATTATTATTATTATTATTATTATTAATAAATTGTAATTAGGGTTTAAATATTTCCACCAATGTGAAATTTTGTGCATTTTTCTTTTTCCATATTGTTGCAAAAAATTATATTTACACTTAGACTGTTACTGTAGCATACTAAGTGCAGAATTTTAGGATTAAACCTTCATTTGAACACTTTTAGAATCAGGCCGCTACATAATATAATTGAAAAAACTTAAAGGGATTCGAAAACTTTCTGAATGCACAATAAATAATGACTGAGCATAGACAAGGATGGACCTTTTAACATCCATAAATACTGCAAGATGTGGCATTATTATGAATTCATATCTAATTAGAGCAAATTCAGTTTTTAGCCCCAGGAAACTCAGGGCTAAGGCCACTTACTTAAACAGCATACAAATGAACTTATAAGAATAAGAATTATGGCCATCATGGGCTGGCTGTCCATAATTGTATTTTGTTTTACTAGCTTCTTCTCATTGTCTGCTCTAAATAACAGACACGCAACGCTATCTAACTTCCAGACTTGTATAATTTCCTTCTTTGAGATTGCATGCAGTGATTAGATGTGCTTCTGCTTCACCAGCTGAGCACCAGTAGGGAGTAAACTGAATGATGCAGATGTCACACTGACTTTGATGTACCCCTAGATAGATCATTTGTTCCGATTGGTTTTGGGGACAGTCAAAGCCTAATATTTGGTTTTACTTATGAAGCCACGGCTGTGATGTCACCCATACGAAATTGCAATGGGCACTAAAAATGCAGTTTTACACAGTATTATGTGTTATCATTTCACTTGCTTTGAGTTCCCACCGATGTAGCTGTAGAGATGATGCTAACAGCCAGCCATTCTTACCTAACATAGCAATGCAAATGACACTGTCCAGAGTTTTATCTAGATTTTGCCAGTTGACTTTGCACAATAACACCATCTGAATTAGATTTACATAATAAAAAGTCTGAAAACGGCTATATAAATTGCTGCAAAGCTTTGGCAACATATTCCCTCTTTTCTTGCTGCAATGGAAGGGAGACCCAAAATGTGTGTGAAAAGCTACATAGCTGTAGCTAATGGTGATGTGCTAGTGCTAGTGCTAATTCATGTTGCACTTGAAAAGCATAATGGTATAGTATGGTCTGTCTCAGATAGTTAACACACAATCTTGTAGCATTCTTATTCTTAGAAACAATAAGCCTTGGAATCCAGCATCTCATAAGCCTATTAGCTTTTTTTTTAGGTAATTTGAGTTTCTGTACTCTGCTTTTTAAACCATGGTCATTTGATCAACTATTTTATATAGTCATAAACTAAAGCTCATACATTTTGTTCACATTTCAAAGTAAGTGAGATCATCTTAATTTCACCTTGCAATTGTGATGAGGCCTTTTGTCCTGCTCTGGTTGGGACTTAAATTTGTAGTTTAGACTTACTTTGTCCTGATTTAGACCAAGTTTACACATGCTTTGGTCCTGGGTTAACCCTGGTTTGGACCTGGATCCATTTAGACCTGGTTTAATTTACCTAAGAAGACCTTGTACGTCCATGGGATATTTTTTTCATGTAATTAATTTATTATTAAAATATTTAATGATATAAATATATGTAAATGACTCTAATACTTAAAGTGGAACTCAGTAACTTAGCTCCCCTCATTTCAGAGCAAAGCACCCTCATAAATCCAACTGATACCTGTGTGATCCCTCACTCAACTATACTTTCGTTTTCCCCTCTACGTATCAGTACAACTTTTTTTTCTGCCATATAAAAATAGAGAAATAAAGTCCTTGCTGACTTTTTTTGCTAGCTCATTGCAATGTGCCCCATTTATCCTAATACTTGAGACTTCCATGAAAGCGAGTCAGCAGGGCTTGTACTTGCGAGTGTCATTTTTGGCCCAGAGATATTGGACTGTTTTTTTCACCCCACAATAACTCATTTAACCATCACATGGACTCCAAATTAAAAAAAAAAAAACTTACTGAGTTCCTCTTTAAGAAATGAATTCCCTTGAATTTCTCTCCATATTGATTGGAACTTATGACTAGGACTTCTATGAACAGCTACACAAACACAGGCTAGCATTGCTTCTTTTTGATTACTTCCATCTTCTAAGGGCATGCCCTTCCTTTAAGCTTGGGTCACTCAGTCCACCATTTTGTATGATCGTCAACCAAACTCAACAGATTTTATTCATATTTCAAATTGAGTGGAAATTTCTGGCTATTTTGTGCACTAAAACCATCTGAATTGTCATGGGACATTGCTTTTTTTTCATGTAATTAATTTATTCTTAAAATATTTCATGATAAAAATGTATGTAAATGACTCTTAATACTTTTGCAATGCATCCCTCTGCATTCTCCGACCTGCTCCTCTCTTTCTCCCTCTTCTCTCCACCACGTCCTTCGAAGAGCTGCCCGGCATTTGTGCGAACCAACACCAAAAAAGCACAAACATAATAATAATAAATTAAGAGATCAAAACCCATAGAGAGGAAACGAGTCAGTATTCCACACCGTGTACAATACAATATCATAGCAAATTAGCAATTTTCAATGGCTTCCACTGACTACCATAGATTTACAATGTTCTGTCGGCTGCGGACCAGTCCTCGATAAATTTCCTTTTTTTTTTCTCAGAAATGGATTTGATAGACAATGATTTGAACGAGTATGAAATAAAAGCAGCTACAGAGATGTGAACGTAAAAAAAAAAGAAAAAAAAAAAAAGTTGGGACTACGAGCCAGTGAGAACAACAGCATTTTGTTCACGTCCTACTCAAACTGCCATTGTGAACACATTGTTAAGTCCAATAAGCTTCTCTACAAAGGTACAACATATAAAATTGTTAAATATATAACTTTTTAGGGCCTTTCAAAATACATTTAATGACATTTCCTTACTCTTTCTACTCAACAGCATTTAAACTCTCTCTGTAGATATCTCTTTGATATGATTTCTTCTCCAACTTCGAGCCAACAAGCCGTTCCCAGCAACACCGTCGCTACTGATAAAAATGCAACTTTTTTGATACACAGTTATACGTATGTAGTACCTATATCTTCAGTTCCAAAATACAGTGGCGGGCTTAGTCTGACATAAAAGTCTGCAAAGTTTAAAAGTACTCCATTTTGATTGGTACATAAGTGGATCCAAGCAGACGTTATGTTAAGCAAGTTCTATCTCGTCCCAATGGTCCGCACCGTTTCATGTGGCGGTGATATAGGTTTGTTTTTTTTCTCTTTGGTCTATAAAAATATGGGAGGTTTTACTCCAGCAGAAGGCCTATTCACAGCAAAGAGCGCTCGCCTCAAAATGGTGGTCCAGCAGTCAATACAATCCGGTACGTCAGAGGACTCCAGTTCCAAATGCCACAAATCCCAGTGAGGCGTTTCTTGTTGGGGAGGGTGTAAAGTTTGTCCCATCCACTGCTTGAGTTCACAGAGGGGCGCAGAGAGAGAGACGACGACGAGGCGGACGCGACGTGTTGACCCGACGACAGACAAACAGCAAGGAAGGATGGACCGGCCAGGACAGGTACAAGGTGTAGCGGTGTCATGGTGCGGTCCGCCCAGTCCAGTCAGTGTCCAGTGTGGAGGAGGATTGAGGGGGAGGAGGTGGAGGTAGCTCCCTCAAACAACAGTCACTCCCTGGGGATCCCGCCACCGGCTCTGGTTATGATACCTACGGATCAAGAAGAACAGAGCAAATGTGAGAGGAGGGTTTCAGCGCACAGCTATGTCAATGTGAGTCTGTATTTGCTTATATAATGTGAAAAAAACACTGCTGACTATGTACATATGTATTTGAATGAAGAATATTTTTGTCCATAACATTAATTAGTAATAATCATATTCTTTTTGTTTGGCCTTTCCCTTCAGGAGTCCCCACAGCAAGTCCTCTGCAATCAGGGTTAGCCCTATGTTCCCACATTTCAAAATTAGGCCCTATGTTACCAGAGCACTATGTTCCCACTTTTTTTAAAATTAAGGTTAGGGTTAAGGTTTACCAGAAAATAATCTTAGAAATGTGGGAGCATCGAGCTATTGGAACATAAACCTGTGGGAATATAGGGCTGTTGGAACATAGAGCTGTGGGAACATAGGGCTGTTGAAACATAAAGCTGTGGGAACATAGGGCTGTTGAAACATAAAGCTGTGGGAACATAGGGCTGTTGGAACATAGAGCTGTGGGAACATAGGGCTGTTGGAACATAGAGCTGTGGGGACATAGGGCTGTTGGAACATAGAGCTGTGGGAACATAGGGCTGTTGAAACATAAAGCTGTGGGAACATAGGGCTGTTGGAACATAGAGCTGTGGGGACATAGGGCTGTTGGAACATAGAGCTGTGGGGACATAGGGCTGTTGGAACATAGAGCTGTGGGAACATAGGGCTGTTGGAACATAGAGCTATTGGGACATATACTTGTGAGAACATAGAGCTGTGGGAACATAGGGCTATTGGAAGATGGAGCTATGAGAACATAAACACACTTCCCTGCCTTCTACTGTGCAGGCCCTATTTTTGGGCAGAGCCTTGATGCAGGATGCTTCCTGGTGCAACCCTTTCCATTTATTCATGCTTGGGATGAGCACAAAGACTACACTGGCATTGTGGCTGGATTTGAAAAGCCCTTAGCAATAGTACCTGTAACTGTTGTGGGCAACATACAATACAATGCCAGACCAGGAGTTTATCAAAACTAATATAGCATTTTTTTTTAAAATATCTGATTTCAAAAGTTAAAAAAAAAAAAAAAAAAAGAAATCATTGTGATAGGTTACCTAGGAGTTACCAAAGCAACTATTTATGCACATGACAGAATCCAGTAACTTCAAAATATAGGTTGAAATTGGGCAGAGCTCAGTTTGATGATAAAAAATCAGCCAATCACAGAACAAGGTTTTAAATCCAAAATATTACTTGGCAGCTTCATTCTGCCTCCTCCTACATTTGAAACAGAAAGGGCCAAAAAAAAGATCACACAATATATGTATTTATTTATTTTTTCTTAGAACAACTAATGTTAGTTGGTAAAATTACAATAAATTGAATGGTCTTCCTACTGACTTGTGACCTCCTGTGGCAAAATTTGTATGTCAGAAAATGCTAATAATATCATTATTAAAATATTCATTACTTTGAATCAATCAAGGTTCAGCGTGATATTTGTTTAGAATTCCTCCCATTTACAGCCATTGTAACTCAAATAGTGACAAATCAATACCAAAAATACCAATGTATTAATACTTTCGATAGCAGATTATAATTTTCTCCAGTATCAATACCAATCTGAAAGTACTGATAATTTAGTAATTACAAACAGTGCTATTATTATTCCATTACAAATTGTTAGAAACTACTACTACTACTACCACTGAATGCACTACAGCAATACTACATTAGCATGTCCAAGCAAATCCATTTTATTTAGTTTTATCTAAAGTAAATGGAACTTTCTTTTTTAATGTCCTTGTAACAAAAAGCAACATGTCAAATCCTACTCCCAGTGTGTTTTAGAGATATAATGCGTGTTTTTTAGAGCAAAAGGTGTCAGTTCATTACAACACATCACAAAGACAAAAAAAAAATAAAAATATTCAAAACATGCTGCTTTCTCGGTCATAAACAAGTCAAATATTTTAAATTGTGCAGAGGGTGTGTGCCAGTTACAAAGTAAAACACAGGGAGTAAAAAACAATTAATCTAACAGGGAAAGATCTTCGTCGCCATCTGTCCCGCAATGGTCACACAGCCAAGCGGCGCCTTCCAGAATCGCGCACCACCGGCTCATAATAAAAAACAACTCCTGGTGATTTTACACGCTGCAAATTGCCAAAAAATGTGCAGGTGTTGGAGTACGAGCAAATATCAGCACGACAAAATCTGACGCTGTGGAAATAATAAACATCTTGATGAGTTGTTGTTGTTTTTTTTTATAGAAGTAATGTCATGGTTTTGTCAGAGTTGTAAAACAGATTTAAAAGGTGCCCAGGTGTTTAACTCCAACAAATAAAAGGACAGCCCCAAAGAGGAAAGAACAGCATACCCCCAATTTTTGCAATATACAAAATAACATAGTTTGGACATGTACAGAGGAGGGATAGTGAATAGAAAGAAGTGCTTGTGGGCCATAAGTCATACATTTTCTCATGGAGGCTGAAACCTCGGCCTGTGCCACAAATGGCCCCCGGACCGCTCTTTGAACATTTCTGGTCTAGAGGAAGACCAAAGAGGAGATGCAGTGAATGGGTACATGACATTACATGGAGGCAGAGGGCTTGTGGTCACCATTGAAGGGAATAGCAAAGTCTTTTATAGGCACAAGATGGCTAGTATATTCACAGTCATGATGTTTTGGGTTTGATGTACTTATTCTTTCTCTGCAAATCTGTAGTCAAGTAAAAGTACTGTTACTTCCAAATAATATTGCAGAATTACTCAATGAAATTATAACTTAAGTAAAAGTCTTGGTGTAAGGTTTATCTTGGTAAAAAAAAAAGGCTAGGCTATTTACCACAACTACTATTACTGCTAATTTAACGAGTAGCCTACTACTACTGTTACAACTATAGGTACTGCTACTACTATTACATATTTTGCTATTTAGGTTAAAAATACTGGTATAATGATGGTGGAATGACGTTCTTTCCACTTCCGCATTGTGGCCCCGTTCACATTCACAAGTTTAGAAATCCTACAGTAACTAATGCAGCACATGTTGCATGTACTGACTACAATCATATTTGCAAACACAATCTGCTGTGATCATAACAGCATTAGCTAGTTATTCAAATAAATCACATCAACATTACAATAAAAATGGATACATTAGCAAAACAGTTATATGTACTCTTCTTTTGAACTGAACTGAAGACTACTGTATATCTCTTGTTGTGTAATAAGCACCAAAAATAAACCCACTAATCACATACTGAACTATACAGTATCTTCACATAAAAAAGCATGGCGGTTGTTGTTTTACGTAACACTGTATTATGTTAATTTAGTCTCCTCGCTCTGCACACAGATACTGCGAGTCTTTTTTTCTTCCTCACACCCACACGGTTACAAACTGTTCCCCATAAATCTCTCCCACAATCTCATCTCGACGCAATACAAGCCTTTGATTAAAAACGGGGAACGAATGTCAGGCAAATATGAGCTGAAGTTGCCCTATGAATAAAATGCACAAGCCCTAGGTGATTATTATTACCAATAAGGTTTATCAGGCAATGGCCATATTACTCCATTTTTATACCCAGTCTATTTTGTGTGCTGTTTTATAGGAACGCAAAGGAGAAATAGCCATGCAGTAAAAGCAAACAGTAGATCTTACCTAAAGAAGTGAGTTATCCTTACTCAGTTCAGCTAAATGTTCAAGTTGCTTATTTCAAATGTGTTAATGTTACCCAAAATTAAATAGTGAAATAATTGTGAAATAATTTAAAGCCTCTTGCTTTAAATACATGTGTTTTCCTTATTTGCATTTATGTTTTGAACTGTTGTTTAGTTTACTTTTTTTTTTTTTTTTTTTTTTTGCTATGGGTGCACAGTAGTTAGCACTTAGTGCTCTTGTCTTCCAACAAAGAAGCTGTGAGATTGATCCTCAGGCTGGCAGTCACACATCTCTCTGGGTGGAGTCTGTATTTACTCCCTGTGTCCCACTATCCAAAGACATGCATGAGTGAACCAGTGTCTCTAAAGTGCCCCATGTGAATGAACATGAGAGTGAATGGTTGTCTGTCTGCATATGTCTATGTGTCAACCCTGTGGCTAACTGGTCCAGTGTGTACCCCACCTAAGGCCCATTGTTGCTGGAATAGGCTCCAGTCACCCTCCTTACAGAATCAAGCAAAAAAAAAAAAAAGAAAAAAAGATAAATAAATGCATTTTTTGCTATGAGAAATACAGCAAAAGTGAAAATATCAACAATATCCTGTCAAATACTGTCAAATATTTATGAATTACCAAAGCCAACTTAAAGCTCTATACTATGCATTTTCAATATTTTTGAAATAGTTTTGGACACCTTTGTATTACTATTTCATGGGTTATAACTTAAAATAATGTACATGTATGGAATAGGTCTTCTTTTGGGGAGCCGTTATTTTGACTTTGCAGCGAATGTTTGGTTTAGGTGTTTGTCGCCCACTGCTGGCAACAGTGGGGGGAATAAAAAGCACATATATGGCTATTTTGCATGGCTATTAGCAATGTGACTCTATCCATCCATCCATCTTCTTCCGCTTTATCCGGGGCCGAGTCGTGGGGGCAGCAGTCTAAGCAGAGATGCCCAGACTTCCCTCTCCACAGACACTTCCTCCAGCTCTACCGGGGGCACCCCAAGGCGTTCCAAGGCCAGCCGTGAGACTTGGTGTGTGACTCTAACAGATAGATAAATGAGCTGATTGCTTCATAGTAACAGCAGTATGTGCAGGACCACTTCCTGGGTTCACATATCTACGTAGAGCTGAGAGAATTAACTACTTCTGCAGGACATGGCGCCATTTCTGTGCCTATGGTGTCTCCAACCACCACCAAACACACAATCACACTAACACATTCCTACATAAGCTAGGTGGCTGAAGTGTCAAGTCCAAGCAATGTGAGCCACTGATGACCCTAAGTTGACAACTGTTTTGAAAACAATCAAAAGGGTGAAAGGCAGGTGTACTCTTTCTGCTGGTCCCAAGCTCATATAAATGTTGGGTTGTGTCAGGAACGGTATCTGTTTTAAAACCTGTGCTAAATCAATATGCAACTCACTGCATGCTAAGAGGCAGATGATTTGCTGTGAAAGAAGATGACAAATGTTTGAAGGTGTCAGGAAAACAGAAGGAAAACTCAATGACAAATCTGTCTTTTATTACAAAACAGACACTCAATAGATATCGACACGTTGCTGGCGGCGCCGCATTGAAAACAAGGCAAACATTCGATTTGAGGGACATTATGCAGCACTTCCTGTCTTCGGGGCGAGTGCATCATGTAGAGATGAATAAATGAGAGAGCACACATTTAGATTCCCGTACATGTGCATCCGAGTGAAGGGGACAGGCAGCCGCATCTGTCAGTGCAAAGACAACTACATCCACTTCACACATATACAGTCGTTCTGCAGCTGGGAGTCGAGGCAAATGACTGCAGCATGAACATATGGCTCCCGCCGGCCCCAGTAAACATGAGAAAATTGATTGGGCGCACCAAGTTTAAGATTTAGAAAGACTGGACTTGCGGATCATTTGATTGTAGGATACCAGCATTAGTAAGACCTTTCTGTTCTTTCCAGAGCAAATTATGTGCCTCCTATAGGTGACTCATTTGCATAACGGCATAGGGTTTTGCGTTTGGCAGAGGTTTTACACCGGATGGCCTTCCTGATGCAACCATCTCCATTTATCTGGGACTGGCACAAAAACGACACTGGCTTTTACACCTCTTGTGGCTGGATTAGGTTACTGAAAGTGTACTTCTGTTAAATTATCTTAAGAGAACATTTTATCAAGGCTTTGGCGAAGTCCTGCCTTTCCAAATAAAGTCATATGTATAGTATTTGACTGACATGGAGAATGATCAGTCTGAAATTCCTTCTAACACATGGGACACCGCGGGAGCGCAAGTAAACCGCTCAAGCTATGAACTAAACAAAATACAAGGCTGCAGAGGAGGAGGCTGCAGGCGGCTCACACTTAGCGGCTGCTCTAAACAGCTCTGTGGTGCTGACACACGCACACACACACACACACGCACAGTGGTATCAGGAAGGAGAAAGGGAGGAGACAGGTGAGGAAGGTGTTAGTGCCTGTATTCTAAATTTTATAACATCATATTCAGTTATTCCTGTCCTGAGTTAATAATGAACATTTATAATTTTAGTTTAATAAGATTTGACTTTATTAAAGAGGTTATTTTCTTTTTTTATTTACATGTTAAACAACTCCAATAATAATAACCCTAATAAACGCCCACCATTCTGTGCCTAATAAAAATAATGGATAAAAAATAATAATAAAGGTAGATCTCCTGGCCTTGATGAGTTTAAAAGTAGCTCGTGAGCCGAAAAGGGTTGAGTGCCCCTGATTTATTAGATGACTTCTGAAGAGACCTCTTACTCATTGGCTTGTTTTTTAATACTAAAGTAAAATTTTAATCAGGAATCAGTAGCCTGTTACTTTTTGTAATCAAGAATGAAACACTTTACACACTCTTCATTGAAAGAATGTTTTCTCTGGGTAACATGACAATGTTTAAAAGTGTCAGCCCTGCAGCTAGCTGACCACTGCCCAGGCTATACCCCACCTGTGGCTCAAAATTGCTGGGATAGGCTAATAATAATAATAATAATAATAATAATAATAATAATAATAATAATGCATCAGTGTTATGGCTTTTCTAGACATTCAAAGTTGCTTTACATTACACGAACACATTCATACAGCAGTGCTACAAACACTGGAGGCAAGGAGGGTGAAGTGTCTTGCCCAAGGACGCAACAGTGGTATGCAATGCTGCAGCCGGGATTGTTCTGCCAACCCTCTGGTTAGGGGGCAACCGGCACTACATACTGAGCTACAGCTGCCCAAAAAGAACGTCCAAACTATGCAAAAACTCATAATTGGATTGCTCCTACCAATATCCACTAAGAATGAACATGGTTTTCATTTTAGTTTTCATAAGTAATTAAAACAGTGTGAGTAATGGCTAAATTCAAAATTATTTTTTCATTGTGGGCACACTTCTAATTACAAAGCAAATTAAAAGGACAGGGCACACTTGCTTAATAATTAGATGTAATTAAATGACAAAAATACAAAGTAATTGCAAACCATAAAAAATGTGAGTATGTCAGACAGCTCATGTGAGATGTTTTGGCCATAAAGTCAAATTTTACAGACTGAGATGGTTTTGGACATGTACAGAGGAGTAGGGTGAATATATGGGTAGAGTATATATGCTGAGGTCAGAACTGCCAGGCAATAGGCCTAGGGGAAGACCAAAGAGAAGATTTCTGGATGTAGTGGAAAAAGACATGAAGTTAGTTGATGTGAGAGAAGAGGATGCAGAGAACAGGGTTAGATGGAGGCAGAGGATTTGTTCTGCTGACCACTGACTTATTACAAGTTATTCCTGTTGTGTTTCAAGCCATTTTTACTCATTCCAAGCAAATTATCTGCCACTGGGGTAAGAAAATTCCACTTACCCCATTGGCAGATAATTTTGGACTTTGGTAGATAAAAATGACTTGAAACAAGACAGAAATAACTGGAAACAAGTCAAATAATCTAGCCTAATAGTAAATAAACCCAATCTAGTACAAACAAATACTCAAATTAAGAACAGTATTCTGAATTCAAGTAATTTTAACAGCTGATGATGCTGATATAGATTTTTTGCAGTGCACTGATCAATCAGCAAGCCCTCTACATCCAGTCTGCACAAATTCATTTATTAAAAGTAAATGGTGTACAACTCTTTTTCCACTAATCCTTCCCAGCTATTTTTTAATTTTCTAGAGTAAAGGCATCATACACAAAGTTTAAGGAAATAAAACACTTTTTTTTTTGCCCTCTGTTCCTCTGAGCAGCCAAATGGGATTTTGTTCATTGGGGCTTAATCATTTTTATTATGTGGCCCTCACATACTGCTAAATATAAATAGACAGAGATAGCTAGAAAGATAGATAATACTTTATTGTCAGATTAGAGAGCTGAAATTTGCCAAAACACTACTGGGAACAAACCCCAGCCCCATTTCCAATACCTCACTGTTTAATGTTTAATGCCACAGTTGGCCAGGTTCCTTGTTGTATGTCTGTGCGTGCTCGCCACACAATAGTCTGCCACATGAATATTCATAAGTGAACTTGTAGGTTATGAGTGCTCCACAGGTTAATACGGGATGGGAAATCACTCATTACAAGCTCTGAAGTCGGATAACGCCCTGGAGCAGATGCTTAGATCAAAATACACGAGCACGTATGCCAGGCCTCCAGACACGAGCCCCCATTCCACATTAAGAGCGAGTTCAAAGCCGGCTGCATGTTATGTCATTACGCAAGTCTTTCATACAGGGCTTCTTCTGAACATCAAAGAAAACACTATCTGAATCTCACAATATGATCGTAAACCTATTACTCAAGAGGTGGCATTATAGGAGACAGCTCGACCTTACAAGGACGTTCAAATGTCACCAAATTGTCTGACTACATTAGCAGAAATACACAAAGGGTATGTTCTGCAGGAAAAATCACATATAGGGCATGGTTATTGTCCTTGACTAAGGCCAATGATTGACTTGAAGTCATAACAGAAGGTTGAATGCTATATAATAAAACAGTATATGATTATGTTTCCAGATGGCCGCTAATAGTACTTCAGATAATAACATAAAAGCCATCGGAACTCTTTTTCCAATCTGTAAAAGAGTCTTATTTTGGTCTATCTGGCATTAGGTTTTAAGACTTTTGAACCAAGGTCTTTCTGAGAACACAGTGTACTGAGACATGACTGAGGCAAAGGACAAAGGCCAAGTGAGGAGCCAAGAGCAGGGCGAATTTAGACAGAGACAACACCAAAACCAGTGCATATAGATTAAGGGTCAAAGGTTTGAGAACACCCCATTTATTCCAGCGATTTTATGGAAATTCACGCACAGTTAATAGCTTAAGATGACAAAACAAAACAAAAATAGGTCTTCTAAAATGTTTGACTGGTAGTGTAGTAAATAAGAAAAACACGAAAGCAATAGCCCAGTAAGGGTAGATGAGTTTGCTTAAAAATAAATAAATAAATAAAAAAGCTCTAGCATTGTGGGTTCAAAAACATACATGAGGGTGCTTCTCCCGCAGCGCTCAGTTTGTCTGCTCTGGGCAACAACATGAAGCAGTGGAGTGTCCTCTCGGTCCTATCAAGCTTGTCTATTATATAAAAATAATGAATTGTAAGAAACCTATGCAACCCAGTACTTGGTCTGCCAAATATCATTACACAAATACATGTATTTCTAAATACTTAATAAATGAATTTCACACTGACTTTTGGAAAGATTACTCCTTCTTGAGTCTATAAGTGAACATGATTTTAAAAGTAAAATATTGCAGTACTTGGTAATATCAAATCGTAATACTACAAAACATATTGGCACCAAAGTATCATGAAAGTCCTGTATCATAGCAAACGCGTATCACCCCAGTCCTATTATTTACAAAGCATTACTTTCGCTGTGGTCTCTTTGCTGTTGTGTAATTCTGCAGTATACTGAAACTTAATGCTTGAGTGCAGCTGCTGTTTCCTGTATATTCTGTATATTACAGGATCAAATGTTGTGACAGTAAATAGACAATAATCTCCTAATGCACTCTGGGAGTTCAGTCTATTTATAGCTTAAATCTGCTGCGGACCTGCTCCAATCATAACACAGGCCATAAACTGACAGTATTGAGCGACAGATGAACCTGCTTTTCACAAACTCTACGAGACTGGGCATTTTTATGACTCCGGCCTCATCCTTTTTACTGCTCTCTACGTTAAATTTACTACACTGGCAACTCTATTTCCCAATCGGCTGTATTAATATAGGCGCCATCCTGGCGCCTTGTTTTATACCACTGCACATCCAGACGCCATCTGACACAATGGTTTAAAGACAATATACAAGGCATGCCAGTAAAACAAGCTGAAAATAAAGCGGTGCATATTTACTGGTGTTGCAGCACGCATGGATTTTCTGTGGTTAAATGCACGCCAGGGAGCTGCTGAGCTTACGGAAAAAAGAGACGCGAAGTAAAGATATCAAACAAGCAGACGGTTCAGTTGTGTCTGAATTTATGTACGAGAGCATGTTTAGTGCAAGCATCAGGACTTGGAGTTGATAGACCAAAAGTGCAATTTAATGCAAGTCTGTGTTGACGGCATATGTGACATTGTTTTCTCAATGTTTTCTCAAACCTTTCTCTGCAAATTCAAAGTAACAACTCCCCATAAGAAGACATTTTTTAAGTTATAAAACGTGAAATACTAATCCAAAGGTGTCAAAAACTTTGTCAAGAGGCCTGACAAAGTTTTTTTATATATATATATATATATATATATATATATATATATATATATATATATATATATATATATATATATATATATGGGACAAGACTGTTGACGTAGGGGCTGTTTACACAAAACGCAAAGATTCAGTTGCAGATTGACCTTTCATCTACATGAGAACAGGGTTTCTGTTTCTGTTCTGAGTACACAATCTTTCGAAACTGCTTAGAGGAGGGTTTTTTTTGTCGAGTAGCAGGGAGCCGCTCATGGCCCTCCACTCTCGTGTGTACTGGGAAAACAGCATCCATAGTGAAAACAATGACAAGCCCTATCCAAGTCTGCATGAATGATCAAACGATAAAGTCATTGTATGCTTACTGTTAGTAATACATGTATAAATCCTTCATAGATAGTAGCATCAGAGGTTATCAGCTCTGCCCAGAAGGACCAGAACATGTAAAAGTGAAAGCAAAAGTGTTAAGCTGTGGCTTCTTTTGCAGTGGTGACTTTGTCTGCAAGGTTTAGCAGCACCATTTGCTGGTCTCACAGGGTTACTACTGATTTTAACACCTCCTATTGTTTTTTCACACCTTCAGTGTATCCATAAAGATGCAAAGTGGAGACGGCATGACTGTTGTGTTTACCAGTGCTGTAAACCCCCTTACAGATTACACAGAATACACAGCAAAAATACCTCACTATCTCTCAAAATTATAAAAGAAGTGGAAGTATATTGTTCAGATAGCCAGAAGACAGACTGGAATGCAAATAAAAGGCATTTCAAAATAATTTGTGAGTGTGTGAATGCTGCACACTTTCAAAGTTTTAGTGATTGTGACATAACCAGTCTGATTATTTGTTGATGTATGTGTGTTAAGGTAAAAAGATGTGTGTAAATTACAGCTATGAACAGAACTAGGGGTGTTAAAACCCATAGGAATTGTATGTTTCCACCGTTAACAATTCCTCTTATCGAAGCCGCTTTGGGCAGCTGTGTATGTGTGCAGGACTTGCTCCGAGACCCATCACGCTCTCAAGCAGGCACTTTTCTCTACTTTAACTACACTATAAAAAGTCGTCTTCTCTGAGTAGCCTACAAATTGCGCAGTGCATGTCGCTCTCCCCTCTGTCATTAATGTACACAGGTTCACAGGGCAGGAGAAGTGGCAGCTTGGAGAAGAAGCGTGGAGCCTTGGAGGACCCGTGTCCAACGGTGTGGAGATGCCAGAGCTGGGGCCAGAGTGCAGCGGAAGAAGGAGCTAAATGTCCGCACACAGTGACAGGCAGGGGCTCATTCCCTGTGCACAGTATGTGAGCAAAAGAAAAAGACAAAGACCACAAAAGAAAACGCTGAATACTGTCTCCACCTGTCAGACGGCGATGTGCCCCCTCCCACTTTTGTATTGTCACAGTAACAACACAGACTCTGTTTAATTGAACATCTATAATGAGCAGTTTATTTTGACAGACTGGTGCAAATCTGCTCCTGTTGCTCTTAAATCGACATTAAAGATACAGATCTGTTAATTTAAAAGCAAACATTTTCAAATTATTTAACAGCTGTAAAATCTATACATTTTACTTCTACCAAAATAGTTTAAAATAGGCCTATACGTGCATGATAATACAAATAAGCTTTTATATTTTATTTCTGCTTCATAACTTCAAATCTATTTACTTTTATATTCTAGATTTTTCAGGAATCAATAAGAGAATTGATAAAGAATTAGATTGATAAGCAGAATCAACAATGGCATTGACTTTGACAAAATATTATCAATTCCCATCTCGAAACAGAACGTCTTTAAAGTTGGCCATAAAAACATAGCCCAATGGAATATAGTGTAGTTTGTGTGTGTGTACCTTGTCTTGGTGCTGTTGGCGCGTGCAGCCTGGGCGGTACCAGGATGGGGTGAAGGTGATGGGGAGGTGAGGTGGAGGTGCTGGTGGTTTATGCTAGTGGTGGTTGGTCTGTGGCTGTCTGTCAAAGGGTCATCAGTGCATCTGTCCGTAGTGCAAGAGTGTCGAGTGGGACTCTTGTCTCGTCATAGTGCCTGAAGGGAGAGAGGGAGAGGGGAGCCCAGTCAGTATCACTTCATTATTCAGCTGTTATTGTGAAATGGAGTCGATATGTGATATGTCTCAGTCACATCAACCTCCGCTAGTGTAATGTGAATCCGTGGTGCAGAGTGGTGTATCAGTTTCTGAAGATAAAACAACCAATAAAAAAAACAACAACTTTAATTTACCATTTTCAAACACTTTAAATATATTTGCAAATGACCTTGAGCTCTGGTTCTTGTGTAACCCATAAGCCTATCATGCTAATTAAACCTTAACACTTCTGTCTCCATTCTGCAATATGCACTTACATTTTGAGCTTGTCATACGTACAGTAAAACCTAATCAGATAGTTCACTTTATCTGAGTTTGAATCTAAAGTAGCTGCCTTTTTACTGCCTCCCGCAGTTTTCACATAAAATAAAAGGATCTGCATGTACAGCCAATTTAATTAAATCTTTTTTATTTCTCATCTTTTGATTTTCTCAGATAACTCAAAGCCTTCAGGGTTCATTAGTAACTCGCCACTACCACAAGTACTTCACTTTACTTAACAACTTAAACTATAAATCTGTATTCCAAAAGTATTTCTTGAGCTACTGGCAAAAGTAATAAAAGGGTAAGTCAATTTATGTAATTCTCTGATGTTTCTAGAACTAGATATAAAAATGCATACAACTTGCTGTGTAACATCTTTCACACAGAGCTTTGACAGTAACTATAACTTGGCCACTGTAAAGGGCCCATAGTTGCTTTGATAGGCTCCTGTCACCCACGACTCCTAATGAGAAAAAGTGGAAGAAGATGAATTAATTAACTTAAAATTGAACTACTGAAATAAATAAAAAAAAAAAAAAAAAAAAAAAAAAAAAGTGTTCCTCACCGGCCCAACAGTGCAGTGATCATTTCAAAATTCCAATTTACTTACAATAAAATATAAAAAAACAAAAAACAAATAAAAACTCTGCAATAAAAAAGTCCAGTAAAAACATGTACAGCAGTTCAATGAACAACACATTGTGAGTACATATATAACGTACGTAATTCAACCAATAACATAAAGCTCAATCAACAACAAATACTGTAGTTCAACCAATTCTTCATAATATTTTAATTTGTTGATGTATATTTTGGATGCTGCAGTTACACTCACTTTCCCACCTCTCTGAACATACTGTATATAGATACAAATAGCTTTATACAAGTACTGTATGCATGAAAACAATTATTCAGAGACTTCATGTGATTTTTGATTCTCTCTCTCTTACAATACTGTTTTTCTAACCAGCCTTACAGAACCACCACTGGCTGGAGCACAGCTAATTGGTATCATTTGGAGCACACCTCCACATTTCCTGTTTTACATTTTGCTCTTAATGTCAGGCCAAATGGACTCGGCTGACAGCGAGCCAGTGTCCCATGTGTGGACATTTAGAGCAGACCTGGCAACCTCTCCTCCACTGGCCAGTAGAAGCTTTTCCTTTTACTGGCACGACTCGCTTAGAAGATCAGTCCCTCGTGCTTCCTGGGCTGTTCGCTCAAACCTGGATAGACAGGGACACTCATTCCCCCCGTCTGTCCCTGTTGCTCCCTCTGCCTTTGTTAACAGTCCTAGTGTCATTCCCACTTCCCCCAAAATGAAGGGGTTTGCTGGGCGGGGAACTAGTGCTGACTTGGCGGCATGTAGTGAGAGGGGAGCTTTGGCCGACAGAGCTAATGGCTAACCGTCTATCTCTTGCCCCATCGGCGCGTCTGGGGGTGGCCAAGCAGCTGTCTTCTTAGCGGTGATTGTGTTCAAGCCACTGTTGGACGTGGCTGCATGGGGCCCAAAGGGATCAATTACCAGGGCTAGTACCAAACCGGATTGAGAGAAAGAAGGGGAGCTCTACACACTGTAAAATAAGTTAAGCCAACTCAAAAAAATTAGGGATACTGGTTGCACCAAATAATTTAATTTTATAAACTCAAATTATTATCATTATTCCCTTAATTATGGGTCTTAGGCGAGGTACACCCTGGAGAGTGGCCAGTAAGTCGCAGGGCTGACACTGAGACATACGCAGACAGACAACCATTCACGCTTACATTCATTCACTAGGGGCAATTTAGAGTCACCAAGTTACCAATTTACTGTCTTGGGACAGTAGGAGAGCCGGAGTACCCAGAGAGAACCCGTGGTAACACAGGAGTTTTAGGTTAACTGAAGAATGAGTGATTTTAACAGTTTAGCAGAAGTAAGTATGAATAACTTACTTATTTTAGTAAATAAGTCCACTGCTGGATTTTGCTGTGTAGTGGAGTGACATGGGATCACAACTGCAGAAGAAGGAACTGAAAATTGGGTAGGGGAGTCTTACAAACCACCAGTCAAAAAAGGGCTTTTTCATCTTCAACCTGAACACATGCTGTCACTGGCAAATGTAGAATTGTGTAACTAGCGTTGGCCTGGGGATCGGCTGCAGAAAACTGTGGGAGAGTTTGAAGCAACACTGTAACTTGGGGGAGATTTTAGAACATAGTGTTTTATTTTTGATGCAACAAATAGTCCTAAATTGCCACAAAAATAGTTTAAAAAAGGTTTGTTTATTTTACCACCAAAAAATTAGGACACTGCATAAAATGTAAATACAAATAGAAAGCAATCATTTGTTAATCTATAATAATAATAATAATAATAATAATAATAATAATAATAACATATTGTTGATAATATATACAAGTGTGGACCCTTAACAATAAGGCATCTTACTAAAATGTTGCCAGTAATCTAATTAATTAAGAAATGCTATTTCAGCTGTTTTCAACCTATTTGTTGCTCAGTCCCAAGATATGTTGTTGCATCATCAATTTAAACGGGCCTATTATGTTTCATGAAATGATATCTCAACATTTAATTTTATTTTCTATTGCAGTGATTCTTAACCTGGGTCTGAATCAGGGCTAACCCAGATAAGGTAAGGTTGTCCCTGTAGGTAAATTTGTTCTCTGCATTTGACCCATCCTTCAATGTCACTGGGGCAATCTGTCAGGAGCAGGGGGCGAATGCAGTGCAGCACCCGCGGAGCCTTCTGCAGATGTTGAGCCATCGGGAGTACCTACCTGGAGGATTAGCCTATTGTGCATGTTTTGTTGATGGGGAAATTTGGAGCACTCAGAGGAAACCCACCCAGACAGAGGGAGAACATGCAAACTCCACAGAGAAAGGCCCACACTTGTCCAAGTGCTGTGAAGTGACAGTGCTAACCAGTTTGGCACCGCAGACCGAGATATATCTAAAGCTAATATTAAAATGGTGATATGATCTTAAGCATGACTTCACCAGGACTAATGCAGAACAAAGGGATAATTAAAACAGGACTAAACAGACAAGAACTACTCTGCTGTTCAAAAAGATAGGACTAAACCAGGACTTCATAGGAACCAAACCAGGATTTAACTCTGGACTAAATCAGGACTAATCTTTACATAAACTAGTCTGTAATTATGTCTCTAAAGGTTTTTTTATCTTCCAAAATATCAGACACACCTGAGTACCACTAGAATGCACCTGCATACAACCAATAGTACCTGTAACCACAGTTTGAGAACCACAATTTTATTGTGAATAAAATATGGTTTTATGTGATTTATTTACATTTTACAGTGTCCCCACTGTGTACCATAATCTTCCTAATTTGTTAAGTGACAGGTGTAACAGCCTGCCCCACAGATTTACGAGGAAGTTACTTAAATGGACAAGGCAACAGAGCAGAGTAGCGTAGTACCATGGGCTTTACTGTTTTTTGAGGAAGGATGGAGTGTCTGGCTACAACATTATGTAACTCAACATTATGTGATGCATTTAAGCATTCGCATGAGAAAGGTCACTGCTGATAGCTTTCCTTAAATCATTAATGTAAGCCCGGTATCTTGGTTGCTTGCCTTTCTTCTCTAATGACCATTGAAGCCATCTTTGTCTAGCTGCATAACACGTGCTACAGCTATGCTTTATTGATATTTTTTTGTGATATTAATGCATTTGTTAGCATGCATTTGCAATATTAGGCCATGCAAAGCAGAAACATTGACTTTTTAGCATGATGGTCTGAAATCCTTCCTATTTAGCCATTTCCAAATGTTCATAAGCACCATATATAATCATACTCATGAATCATAAACATTTAGATGTATTTGTTTGTACTTCACCCTCTTCTGGTTGATTTTGCATTAACCATTGTTGGTTTTCTGGCTTTGCTAAAAATAATCAATTTTTCACACCTGGCTTACTATTTACAGTAGTGCATATAAAGAATGCTACCAAAAGCACCTTTAAGAACATCAGTGCATTGAATGTAACAAATGCTTGTAATTATACTTGTACTTGCTTGTAATTATACTTTAGTATAACATGGTACATCTGACCAAAACATCTGCAAACACTTATGCAGCAAACTTTGTGAAAAGCAATAGGCTACTTGTGTCAATAGACGTTTTCACACGGAACAGTTAAAGGCACTTAGTTCTATGAACTGCCCACTCTGTATTCAGTTTGATGAATTACTCAACTCCAGGACCCTTTTGTTGACTTGCAGGTATTGGATATGAACTGACAAAAGAACAGCATTGCTGTGGGATGTTGCATAAGTGGGACATTCAGCAACAAAACAACAACAAAGCAAAGAAAGCCAAATTGCACTGTTCATGGCAGGAATCACCATAACAAAAGGGGAAATGCCCTGTATAACAACCAGGCTTAAATATTTCACAGAGAGAGTGCGGAAACAAAGGATACAGCATCAATTGTACTACTTTGCCGCAAATAAATGATAGAATGAGTGTAACTGGTCCAACTTGCTATGAAATCAGTGACTTGTATGAGTGTTATGATTAAATATTCCAAGTGAATATCAAAAGAAAGTGTACATGTGCATACATTACCTACATCTCTAACTGTGTCACCAAAAAGTTCCTAGGCCAGCTGGAAAGTCCTTGCTCTAAAGTAAGAGCCAAAAAGGAACTATGGTTGTGGTCCCCAGTTATATCATGTGCAACCTTGCAACAAAACGGTCAAGTTCCTCAAAATAGGGTAATAGGAAGTTCCAATAATGCAAAAGGGCCTATTCTCTTTTGGCCACTACTATAGGCCCATCCCACCAGGTAGAAGGACACATGATTATTGCATGTAAACACATATCTCATCAGATTCTTTTAGCACATTTTATACAGAAAATGCACTCTGACATGTAATGGTATTGTATGTGTTGCAATTCCTGAAAGGTACATAGTACATTTCTTTAACACATGTACACAGTATTCTTGTATGTCCTGGGTTTTCATCGCCTTATTTGTGTCACTTTGTCACCATGTGTCAATTAGGCATCCCCTTTCTTCACCTCTTGTCTCCTCTGTGAAAAAGTCTTGATTACAGTAATCACAGTCTTCCTCTCAGTCGGGGCCACTTGCACTTATAGCTCTCTGTTCACAGTCTAAATAGCCCAATCAGCAGCAGTCCAATGGAACCTATCATTAAGACCTCGGTAGATAGTTAACATTTTGTCGCCATCTCAGCCCCTTCTGTCCATTTTGGAAAATGTGTGCAAAAGACCCAGCCCTAATGGTAGTGGAGAGTATGGCTGATTCTAATAACCAGTTATGAGAAACACATTTCCCTCTGCTGAAATAGCAATATTTGTGCTTTCAGGGAAATTACTGAAGGTGCAAGCAACAGCTAACAACTGAAAACAATATAGACTTTTTAAGTATGTATCCATTCAATACTGTTTCATAGTGTGTACCATGATTGTGAAGTATGGCTTGCTGTACTTGGGACAGTAGCTCAGCTGTTTGCCTACTAACCCAAAGGTTTTGAAAATTTTGTCAAATTTGGTCCCAGACAACAGCTGCGGACATGTCATATAATGTGAGTTTGGGTCATTTCTGTTTTCGCTCTGAAAATGATTCAAATGGACAAATTATGCATAGATATGCACTTCTGGGGCTATTTCGGACGCTTTGGGGGGCATTTTAAGGCGGTTTTGAACATGTTTGATCCTCACTACCAGCATTGCATTTGTTGTTGTGTCCTATGGGCAAGATACTTCACCCACCTTTCATAAATGTGTTAATGTGATTGTGTGATTGGTGATGGTCAGAGAAGCTGAAGGCACAGAATGGTAGCCACATCCTCTTCACTCACAGCTGGTGCCCAACGCACAGAGTGTGATGTGTGTAATGGGAGTAAATGGTAAATGGTCACATTTATATAGGGCTTTTCTACCTTCATGAGTACTCAAAGCGCTTTACATCAAGGAACCATTCACCCATTCACACTCACATTCATAGGTGTCTGTGCACACTGGTGGGTTAAGTGCACAAGGTGGGTTAAGTGTCTTGCCCAAGGACACAACGACAGTATGCAACGGTGGGAGTGAGGTTTGAACCGCCAACCTTCTGGTTATTGGGCAAGCGGCTCTACCAACTGAGCTAATGCCGCCCAAAGTGGCAGCAATGATGGCGGAAACCGGAGCAACCTGAGGAAAGGTTTATTCATACGCTACGTTAAATATGCGTTCGGATATGAAGCGTTTTGTCCGTCTTCATTCGTCCTTACGTTGGTCCGTTTTCCCAGAGCTTGCGGATACAAGCGAAAAAAGCAGTCCATGTGTTGACCATTGAGGGTGGTAGTAAACACAGCTCAACAGTCAAAGCAGAAGAAATGGCTGAACTTTTTAAAGAGTGACTAGAGTGAGTTAGTCACAGCGTATTCAAAGACTGAATAGACCTGCTTCTAGTTTTCATTCGTTTTCTTGGCTCTTTTTCATTATATGTGGTGTAAAACCTCTGCCACTGCCATCATGTTTGTTGTGGTTGTTGCTCTTTTTCTTCCATTTTGGTAAAATCGGACTGTTGCCGAACTCCTCCTAGTGGTTATTTAACATGACACACATGTTTGCATAGAAAACAGTTGGAAGTATAAATCCTGTGACTGTAACCTGGAACAGACAGATCTATAAATGGAGTATAAATGAGCCTTAATGCATCATGTTTAAACAAAGCCTATGTCATAGCCTCAATAAACAAAATACCCACAAAATATTACTGAATGTGGTACACTTTGTTTTTGCCATATTACTTTAATTAAATAATGTCACTGTTGTAGTAAAAAAGCACTCTGACTCATGTTCTTGTCATTCATTCACACTTCCAAATAGCACTCTTCTCCTTCCTCACTTCTGTCTGTGGTTTCAATTGTTTCTTATCTTGCTGTCGCTGTTGGAGCTCTCTCCTGTAATGGCACGTTCGCTCTGCCCCGCTCAGTGTCTGCCCCCTGCGTAGAAGCACAGGAGGAGGTCACTGCTGGGACGTTTGATGTGCCAGTCCAAAATGGAGGAGGGCACGTCCCACCGGAGACAGACACAAACGAGCATACGCTGTGTAGGAGACGACTGCTGTGACAAAAGAAACACCGTTCAATTGTGCAAACGCTGTGATAGAAAGTATATGTAAATGTACAAAGTGACACTTTCTGACTTGGGTTTAGTGTCACTGAAAGCATTCATAGTTGTAATAGCTCTATTGTGAAAGTGCTGCTTGCTGTCATAGACCAAGTCAACAGATGTGCAAGTTGTAGAACAGCGATTCCCAAACTTTTCACACCAAGTAACAACTTAAAATAGGGGTTAACACAGAAAAAGACATTACTAAATAAGGACAAAACAAGGACTGCTGTAAACCAGGCTAAACCATACCAAATCAAGGACTTAACTGGGTCTATACCGGGACTAAAGCAAGATGTCCGGTGGTACTTATTCCAAAGTTTGAGAACAACTGAGGATTTTGTCTAATAACTTAGGTTGGCAGTTCAATCCTCACTTTTCAATGTAGAGGTGTCCTTGGACCAGTCACTGAACCACTCTTTGGTCTTGACGTTTGTGAATGTGAGAGTGCTTTTGTAGATGACTGGCTGCATCCTTTACAGGAAAAAAGTTTTGGGTGGGGTAATAGGTGCATAGACTTAAAAAAAGTGATACAATGCTGTGATTTATATAGCACTTTTCTAGGCACACATTCATTCACCAGTGCCACAGATACTGGATGCAAGGTGGGTGAAGGCCCAAGGACACAATGGCAGTACGAAGTGGAGTTGTGTGCTGTTGTAGTCAATATAGCCACATAGTAAAACACTGGACAAGCTGGACTGCAAAATAAGTAGACCAGCTTGTCAGAGAACTATCAAAACAGATTTTGATGATATTACAAAGAAATATTGTGTGACAGTGCAGCTCTAAGCATGCTGGACAGAGCTGAGGATTTATGGATGGTAAAAAGTGGCTACATCAGACTTCTCATCTGTGTCGAGCCAAATAAGAAACTCTGGGATGCAGCTGTTGCCCTGGCACCAGCTGTTATTGGTTTCTGCAGCGCAAATGTTGTTTGTGCTCTATGGCTCCGAAAAAAACCCCACACTGTATCTCAGTTTTATGTCATTTTACTTGTCCTACAAACTAAAATGAAGGCCTGTTACCATAGTAACTAAGGCAAAATGCACTAAATTCAACTGTTCGTGTACAGAGACAGGAGCAGAAGTCATTTAGAGGCGTGAGTGATTCTCTGTCCGTTTGCTGATTGTGTGGGCTGCCATAAGTCAGTCATTTTGGCAGACGTGGCTTTTCTGTGGGACAGACAGAAAATAAAGCTGATCGCTAATGGACAGGCACAAGTGTCCGTGCACAATTAATGTTTCATTATGTGATCCCAGGGGCTCATTTACACTCGTATTGGCTGGAGATGGTTCATCCAAGGAGCTGCATGAGTGTTGGGTCAGGCTCTGAGAGGAGAAGACTGTCACAGACAGCAAGGACAGTCACACAAATTAGAGCAGTGGTACCACCCCAGAAAATATTATGACCTTCCAAATACCAGCTTTAACAGACTAAAATGAGCCTAAATCCTTATTAACCCAAGTCCAAAATATGGACTAACAACACTAAAAAAATGTATTACTTACCAGGGTGGATCAGGACTAAATGAAGACTAAATCAGGACCAAACCAGGTCAAAAACAAGTCTAAATCATAACTAAACCAGGACTGAACCAGGTCCAACCCAAGACTAATCCAGGACTAAATCAGGACACATCAAGGTCGAAAGCAGATAAAGAAGGACCAAACCAGGACAGATCCAGGACTAAACCCAGATTAAACCACCACATAACCAGGTCTAAATCAGGATTAAACCAGGATAGAACAAAGTCTAAAGCAGGTCTAAACCAGGCCTAAACCAAGAGCAGGACTAAAGAAGGACCAAACCAGGACAGATCAGGGACTAAGCCAAGACTAAACTAAGACTTAACCAGAACAGGTCCAGGACTAACCCAGGTCTAAACCTGTACTAAACCTGGACTAACTATACGGGACTAAGCTTTATACACTTAAAATTGAATACCCATTTAGAGCAGGACTAACAGCAATAAAACTTACATCAGGAAAAACGACAACCACAAGCTGTACCCAACGTACCGCCAGTAGAACCCGTACCACAGTTTGAGAATCACTGAAGTAGGTGCTCAGGCTGTAACATTACATGGCATGTCCTTCTGAGCCGCTGCTAATAAAAGTCACCTCACTCAAGACATCACTGTCAACCGTAAGCAATGCACATATCAATCTTCATGCGTGTGCTCTGAGAGAGATCCATACAGTGTTGTTATTGACAGGAATGGCATGTACTGACTAAGCGGGTGGTGAGACTAAGATGAATGTATGAGGAGTGTGTTGGAACATCAAAATGTCAAATGAAAAACGTGATAGTGAGGTTACATTGGCAAAAGGACAGCAAATGAAAGGGTAACTGCTCACAAAATAAACCAAATTCCAGCAAGAAAGGGACCAGAGGTGGATGCAGAAGCCACAAAACCCCTTTACACACATGCACCATCACAAGGACCCTCTCTTGAAATGTTATTGTCTATTTAAAATGGACAATAACAAAGAGAACTACTATGTATACTAACACCTGTTTTTTAAACATCCACTAATAATATTTGTCATTATTATATATAAATATGGAATTGTAAAAACAAATATTGTAATATTATACAAAGTAGGGCAATGGTTATCAAGAGGGGTGTAATAATACATTTTTGCCGCAATTCAATTCAGCATCTTCATGTTGATGGAATCGATCCCTTTTTGCCAGGAATCATTAAAGTGAACTCTGCATCTAGCATTGTGGCAAGGGTTGATTGTTTCCAGCAGACAGAGAGCGAAGAAGGAAAAACACATTAATCACATCCAAAGGGACATTTTTTTTTTTTTTTTTTTTTTTTTTTTGAACATGCACATTTCTAATGCTGATATTTCCAATATTATATTTTTTCCCCATATATATTGATTAATACTACTTAGAAAGCAATATAATTTGATACAAGGTAGTGCATATCGATATAGTTGTATCATATGAATTAAAAAAATCAATACATCAGTATAGTCACTGAATTGTTACACACCTAGATTTCAATTCAATTCAGTTTTACTTGTATAGCCCAGTATCACAACAAAAGTCGCCTCAAAGGGCTTCACAAACAGTTAATCAAACATAAACACACAATCAGACTTAACACACATTCAACACAAACAATAACTACACTAAACTAAACAGACCAAGGACACTCCTGTCCTTAGACCCTCCTTCTCAGTAAGAAAAAACTCCTAAAAAAACCCAGCTGTGGGAAGGGGTGGCAGGTGGGCTGTCACCGGGGTTCTAGGTTTTTTTTTCTGTTTTTTTGTTGTTTGTTTGTTTGTTGTTGGTTTTTTTTTTTTTTTTTTTTGTATATTTGCATTTTGTCTTTTATTGTTTTCTGTTGAAAATGGACAATAAACATTTGATCAAAAATAAATAAATAAATAAATATATATATATATATATATATATATATATATATATATATATATATATATATATATATATTCTTTTCCTCAGACCACCTCACGCACAACGCCTCAGATTCAGAGGGACACCTGGCAGATGAGCGGGACAGGCTCATTGGACTGCACACGGGAGGTGAGACTGCAGTTCCAGCTTTAACCTTGAAAAGCCGCTGGGAAAGGAGCATTTGTTCCAACTTATTCATAATGGATGCAGGGGACTAAAGTGTTTTGTTTTTGCATGGGATCGTCCTCTGGGTCTGCAGATAACAACAGACTTATGTAATGCGGCTTTAACCTTTAATGCATTTTAGGTTACACGCACTTGTCAAGCACAAGGACATATGTTTGACATTACATTGGCTATGTATGTAGTGCCTTTTAAAACCAGGTCTAGACCAGGACTTAAACAGGTCTCAACCGGCAATTTGCCAGGACAGATCCATGTCTAAATCAGGACACATCAAGGACTAAATCAGGTCTAAAGCCGGACGAAACTAAAACGAGGTTTATACCAGGACTAAACCAGGACAAACCTGGGACAAACCAGGACTAAACCAAATCAAAATCAGGACTAAACCAGGACTAATCCAGGTGTGAACCAGGAGTAAACTAGGTTTCAACTAAGACTATCCTAAAAACAAGCCAGATCCATGCAGGAATAAATCATGTCAAAAACAGGACTAAGCCAAGTTTAAACCATGACTACACCAGGACAGATCCAGGAATAAATCAGGTCTAAATCAGGACTAACCCAGGTGTGAACTAGGATTATCCCAAGACCAGGTCTAAGCCAGGACTACACTAGATCTGAACCAACATTAGACCAGGCCAGATCCAGAACTCGATCAGATCTAAATCAGGACTTAACCAGGACTAAACCAGAACAGCTCAAGGTCTAAACCAGGACAGATTCAGGACTAAACTAGGTCTAAACCATGACTACACCAGGACAGATCCAGGACTAAATAAGGTCTAAATCAGGACTCATCCAGGTGTGAACTAGGATTATCCCAAGATGAAGTCTAAACCAGGACTAAATCAGGTCTAAATCCAGACTAAACAAGGACAAGGACAAGCACACACTCACCCCCTCACGTCAAGCTACAAGGACATGTTTGACATTAGAGTGTCTCTGCGTGCAGCCCCTTTTATATGCCAATGATTTATTTATAGTAACATAATTATTAGCCATTGAGACTATGATTTCTGGCAGGAATTATGACTTTGTGCTTTATCTCTCACGTTCACCTGTCATTTCTTAATTAGCCTTGCTGTTCGCTCATGCTAATGTCGGTGGTATCAGGCATCGGAGAAATTTTAGTTGTCCCACTTGATTTCTTGCACACAAAGTTACAAAGTGCAGTGCTTTTGATGACACATTTACCCAAAAGTAAATAAAAAAAAAAAATAATAATAAAATGTTTTTCTACTGACCCCTTATGGCTGGAGTTAGTATCTCTGTGTTATGAGTTTCATGACATTTAATGTTATTTAATATTTAATATTAGTCAGTCCTTTTACATTGCGGATGTCATTTCTATGGCTGTAAAGTTATTTAAATCTATGTCCATTGTAATTGTTGATTCATGCTCAAATGTAATCATATGGATATTTACTGACCATTTGTGGCTGGAGTTAGTATTTTTGTGACAGTTGGACACAGTGTAAATGCTCTTAGCTATAACTATACTGGTCAAACATTTGTTTTATATTGCCAAGAGACAAAATTGGCCCTATTTCGCAATGGGTATTTATTTATTTATTTAAATCACTGTCTGTTTTTTTTTTTTTCCTTTTTTTATCAAATTGAATAAAAATTTCACAAAATTATTTAGTGTGACAATATGTTTTTGCAACAATATGATACATATTGATTAGAATTGTTTCAATATGATTCAAGAACAATTTTGGTTAATTTGGAACAATGCAATTCAATACGATTTAACACCTTCGTATCGATACAGCAACTTTTTGCCAAAAATCATAAAAATTTACTCTCAAATCCAGCATCGTGGCCGGGGTTGATTATGTCCAGTAGACAGAGAGTGAAGAAAAGTTCAATAAAACATTTAATTTCATTAAAAACACAAAAATTACATCCAAAAAGACCTATCTGGTTTTATTTTAACATACATACATACATTTCTAATATCAATACTTGAAATATTTTTTTTTTTCACCTCCTTTTCATCTGTCAATGAGACACTAAAGTTTCCTGATCCCCTTGGAAATAAATGATGAAATCATCCCAACTAGCCCCCTACAAAGTGCTCACGTAACAAACAAAAAAAACAAAAACAAATTAGATCCAAAACATAACCTATTTCAACCAACCCTATCTCCTTTTTCCAAAATTTTAATTAGATGTCATTGTTTTTAAGAAAGGACCAAGCTAAATCCTTAAATAGGGCAGAGAAAAAAAAAACTGCAAAACATTAAATTAGTGACAATATTAAATGTCAAAGTTGAACTCAAATTTTGCATTGTCATGTTTTCCCACTTCCAAGTCCTGTCCCAAATTTGCTCGGATTTCAACAGCTGAGATTAAAGAGCGCAGTCAAACAAGGCCACGCCATCCGTCAAATAAATTAAAAATTTAAAGAGGCGTTTTGAACAATGGCCCAGCTCTGCTTACTGCCAGTGATTTGAATGCTTGACAGTAAAGGCTGCCTGAACACACACACGCACACCACACACATACACACACAGATAGACACAGACGAGTGCTCATAGCTGTCCAGCCATTTTGACTGGCTGTCACCCGGCGCAAAGTGGCCAATGAAGCAAGCAAGGAATACATGTCACGTCCCGCCTATGAGAGGTGTACTGACAGAGGGATATGAAATGTATGTGTAGGTCAGGTTGTACAGGGAGGATACGTGGTACAGGAAAATGGGGACACACGTTTTGGATTCAACAATATGACACGTTCAACCCTTCAAAAGCATAATATATGCTGAATTAAAAGCTGATATGATGAGGACGGACTATCAAATCCCATACAAAGCAAAGTTCTTGTATTTTACCAGAAAGAGGTGAAAGAAAGAGACTGTGAAAAGTGTCAAAACATTTTTTCAGGAAAATTTGCTCTGGGAGTTTCCAAGATTGGGACCTGGTAACTGTAGTTAGTGGAGCAACGGTCACTCAACAAAACGAATGATATACAGAATCAGTTTGACCATCCCCGGCTTTTGGTTTTTGAGCAAAGGAGAGCTAGCGGCAAAAACTCTTCCTTTCCAACTGCCAAAATACACTGTACAATTAGTCTATGGCAGATAAACTTTTAAATAAATAAATTTGAAGTGATAGAACTACTGAATTTCCATTTGGGATTAATAAAGTTTAACACAATACAATGCAGCTTTTGCTCTCTGTACGGGTGCAAGCATAGGCAGTGTGATACTTGTGCATTTGATGACGAGCTAACAAGCTAATTTATGCAACCATGTCCAGGGTGGCTTGCCCTCTTCAGGTTGGTGGATCGTTCCTGTATCAAGTTCAAGTATCTCGGGTGAATGTATCACTCTGTCGAGGTGGAGGAGCTGAGCCGAAAGGTGGAGCTCTTGATTTACCGGTCAATCTATGTTCCTACTCTCACCTATGGTCCTGGCCTTCGGGTTATGACCAGAAGATCCCGGATACAAGCTGTGGAAATTAGTTTCCTCTGCACCCTATCTCTTAGAGATAGGGTGAGAAACTACAGTGGGTCACCCGGGAGGAGCTCTGAGTAGAGCCATTGCTTCTCCACATCAAGAGGAGCCAGCTGAGAGTGCTCGGGCTCCGGTATCTTTCCAAGGACACATTGGAAGGACTATGTCTCTCGGAACGCCGAGGGATGTGCCCAGTAGAGCATTTCCTGGAGTTTAAATCAGCATAAGCATTTTTCCTGCATTTTCAGTTTGTATATGCTTTACCTCTTTCTTTCTTTGCTTCTTCTGACAAAATCCTCTTTCTATCTTGGTATTGTCAAGGCATTGGTTTTAAAAATACAATGCTAGGCCTATAAAGAGACCTACCCACTCACTGCGGTACATGGTGATAAAAGACATGAATAACAAGTGCACAGGGGTCAAGGGTGGGGCAGTTTGTGCCATTAAAAGTTGATCTACCACTAAAGAACATTATTATATGACCCAATAACTACATAGAGTTGCTTTAATGGAATCAAATAATGCTGTCAAATTACTAACATGTAACCACCAAGAAGATATTGTGGAGGCTTAAAAGCACCACTATGTGAAGCCTGACCACCATATCTGCATCTAGGCCACGGCAGCTCTCATACATTTCAGGCATAATGAATGGTTGCACGTACATGTTGTCTGTTGCGCGTGTGGCCTATCTGCTTCTTAACGATAACAAACGACATGCAGCTTAAACATGTAACCTGTCACTACAGTCTGCATGAGGAGGAATACTCATTCAGGTTTAAGCCAGGTCAAAGGCAGAGGGCTCATGACTCGGAGCGCCAGCGTGAGAGGGCACGAGTTAACTGATAACAGACACCGCCATCTTGGACCGGGCTTCCTGTTTATCTATCAGCATTTGCGGCGAGAAGGCAAAACAAGTTAGTCAGCTGATGACTAAATCCTGACAGATGCATAATGATGCCCCACCGGTAGGCACTGCTCAGCCACTGACATTTACAGGGAGGGCAGCCGTGTTGCGTGGCCCTGTTGTGTAACATCAACCAAGATTGTTTTAATTGCAATGCTGTAGAGAGTACACAGCAGATAGAGAAGCAGTGCTGTTTACACCTCTTCAACACTT
Organism: Bostrychus sinensis; assembly: GCA_020698575.1. NCBI lineage: Eukaryota > Metazoa > Chordata > Actinopteri > Gobiiformes > Eleotridae > Bostrychus > Bostrychus sinensis. The sequence goes on along the minus strand of CM036239.1, from coordinate 44,000,109 downwards.
TGGGGGAGTGTCAGACAGCAGCCAGGTCAACATGCAGCCTATACTTTTTTTTTACAACGTAACAGCACCTCACTTTAAAATAACTCACCACTGTTAGACGGTTATTTTGTTTGTTTGTTTTTCTTTCGGCTTCTCTCATCTTATTTGGGGTTGCCACAGAGTTGCACGGTGATTTGGCACCAGATGCCCTTCCTGTCACAACCAGCCACTTACTGTGACTGGAGTAGGCACTGTGGGTTAAGAGTCTTACCTAGGGACACAACGACAGTGTGCGGTTCAGGCGAGATTCAAACTGGCTACTCTCCGGATGCTTGGCGAATGCTTAACCAAATGCGCCACTGTCCCCCCAACTCACCACTATTAGTCAGTAATAGAGCATTAATAAATATGCAAAAAAAGCAATATTGCAATGAATAAACCATTAACATTTAATATTTGACTAATAAGCTCATGTAAATCAAAGCAAAAATATAAACAATGGTGGTAATTTAGTACCTATTAATAATAAGTCAATTGAGTTTTTTATTGTTGAAATAATGTTTGCAAAGAATAAATTAACTGTTTACTAATCCTTAAGTAATACTTAAAGGAAACATATTGTGTTTTTTTCCCAAGCTTTTTAAAATAGATTTGTTAGACATATTTGCACCAACATTTCATATTTTATAACTTAAAATACTGAATATGTATTGAAAATTTCTTTTTAGGGGAGCAATTACTTTCACTTGGCAGAAAACACTTGGATTGGATGCCTGTCGCACTAAGGCCTCAAAAGACACTGCTGCCTTTTGATATTCTCCTTTTTACTTAGTTAATAAAGTTGGAAGAATTTGGACATGAGAGGAGAATCTCTGAGTGCTTGTGAACGGTGGGAGATAAAACATGGTAAAATGGCTTATTAGCATGGCTATTAGCAAACACCACCTAAAAACCCAACTCAAACCCACTTATGTAATACAGAAAATAGAATTAGAATACAATGGTTAGAATGAACAGGTGAAACAGTACAACTATTCTCCTTTTGAGATGTTAATACATTACTTTATATGGTGAACATCAAAATGGTAAATTGGGTCAGTCTGGTAGTTGAGTAGGCCCTGAGAGCTGTTGATCTGGTTCCTGAAGACAACCTGGTGAACGAATGGGCGGTATCCTGTGAATGTGAGCTCTTGCTTCCCATCTGCTGCCATCATTAACATTAGGAGGGCCCCTAATTCAGGCTAATTGCTCGCAAGGAAGAAGTAAACAAAGCGAGTATGGTTAGAAGAGCTTGGTATGAGAGAGGCAGATTCATATCCAGAGGCCTGCTGAGTCTGGGTTTTAGGTATTGTTTGTGTAAAAAGGCAAAACTATAATGTAGTGTAGTCAAGAATCATGTGTGGTGATACATAAATACTTCAGTTAAAGGTGCACTGTGACATGTTTTTTTTTTTTTTTTTTTTTTTTTTGCATATTATTAAGAAAAACAGAACCAAGAATTATTAAAAACTTTCTTAAATAATGTTTAGAAAAATAGACATTCCAATCCCCATAAACCCAGTGGGAGTTACATAATTTATTTTATTGTTCTCACTGCTTGTACTACTTGGACAAATAGGACCCAGAGTGGACTATGAGAAGGGTGACCACCTCAAAAAGTACAAGTTGAGCAATTTGGTGGGACAAGGTGAAACAGACTCCAGAAACAAAAGTTTTGATTTACAAACTTAACTTACCAACTTACTAAGATATTTGCTTCAGTTTAGGGTCTATGAAACATATGATGTTCTATTTTCATCCCCAAAACACACATTTTGCAAAGGAATTTCCTCACTGTTAGAATGGTTTTTTTTTGTTTGTTTTTTTAATAAAATGAAAACTAAAAGACTTTCAAATCACATGAGCCAATATTTTATTCACAATATAACATAGATAACAAAACAAATGTTTGCACTGAGAAATTTTACACTTTAATGCACAAAATGAGCTCATTTCAAATTTGATGCCTGCTACAGGTCTCAAAATAGTTGGGACAGGGGCATGTTTACCATGGAGTAGCATCTCCTCTTCTTTTCAAAACAGTTTAAAGACGTCTTGGCATCGAGGTTATGAGTTTCTGGTGTTTTGATGTTGGATTTTGGTCCCATTCTTGCCTGATATATGTTTCCAGCTGAACAGCAGCTGGGTTTTAGAGCATGTGTTGCTCTAAAACCTTTATATACCTTCTAGCATTCATTGTTTTTTCCAAAACATGCAAGCTGCCCATACCATATCCCCCCCCCCACCATACCATCAGAGATACTGGCTTTTGAACTGTGTGCTGATAACAATCATGCTGATGAGTGAAGCAGTGTTGTCTGAGGGACCCAAGACCACAATAAAGGTCTTCGGCCATGTCCCTTACACAGAGATGTCTCCAGTTTTTCTGTATGACAATCCAATGTTATGACAATGTTATGCACTTGTAGTTTGGCAAAGCCTTTGCAGTTTGACAATGAGGCACTCTCCATGCACTCTCTCACAGACTGGAGAGCCTCTGGCCATCTTTACTTCTCAGGGACTTCTCTAAGACATCCTTTTTATAGCTAATCATGTTACAGACCTGAAATCACTTAACTTAATTAGTTGCTAGATCTTCTCCCAGTTGAATCTTTTTAAAACTTCTTGCTTTTTCAGCCATTTGTTGCCCCTGTCCCAACTATTTTAAGACCTGTAGCAGGCGTCAAATTTAAAATGAGCTAATTTTGTGCATAAAAGTGTGAGATTTCTCAGTGTAAACATTTGTTATTCTATTCTATTCTATTCTATTCTATTCTATTCTATTCTATTCTATTGTGAATAAAATATTGGCTCAAAATTTAAAAAAAAATGTCCCAACATTTTCGGAATTTGGGTTGTACTGTATGTGCTACCAGATCACCCAAAGCAGCTGCTGGTTTATGTGACATTCACAATAAAGACCAAAAAGTAATTATACCTTAGTGATAAGAAAATGTCTGTGGAAGGTACTTATCATCAGATTTATTTAAACATGTACACACTCCTTTGAAGTAGTACCAGTGTATAATTCAGATCTAGATGTTTTATTTTGGCCATTATAGCCAACGGTGCCGCAGCCGCCCACACCGCCTGGTCTGTAAGTGGTTTTATTGAAGCCAGCGGGAATAAAAGAAACCTGGACTCACCGTGGTGGTTTTGACTCGGCCTCCGGGCTGTGTACAAGTCCAGCCAGATTTATTGACTAGCAGGTCGCAACCTTCATCCTCCAAACACGGCACCATCTCACACCACTGCCTTTTCCGAACAATGCTTGCTGCGGGGAGACAGAAGCACACAAGGGAGATAGAGTGATTAAGACTGAGAAGGAATCCAAGATGGCGGAGAAAAAAACTCGGAAATAAATAGATTCATACGCGCGACAAGCATGTGGACATGTTATGATTAAAAATAGAGGGAAGACAGATGGGGTTGGACAGATATGGCATGGAATTTAACACGGAAAAACGATGGGGGAAGAAGATATGATAAATGTGTTGAGATGCAGCTAAATGGCGTGAAAGGTTCGGCGGAAGGAAGCAAGGGGAAAAGATGAAATTTTCAGGTGGATGGGGTGCAATGGACTAAAGAGACAATTGAGCGATATGAGTAAGAGATGAGGGAAAGATGGAGAGGTGCACAGAGAGGCCTGTGATCAGTCAGGTAAATAAAATCCAACGATACAAATGCAGGATAGGCAGCTCGGCAGACATTTTTGCATTCTCCTGCATTTCAAAAACCAGATGAAATACTCCCAACGCTGTGTATGTCAATTTATCCCCAAAGAGAAAGAACTACCATATGTCAAAGGCTGTTTCATTAATCCAAAGCATTCAATTCATTTTTGCAACACAACGTAATTCGTTCAGGCAGAGACAGAAACAGGCGTCTACTTTTTGGAAGGGCCCTATGACATGAACTGCAGACAATACATTTTATCAGTTGCAAAATTAAGATATATGATGGCTTGGCAATTGTGGTGTTTTCTATCCAATTCTATACATTCTACAAGTTTAAGACACATTATTAGACATTTTTTAGGGCTGCTGAAGATGCTACCCGCTGTCTTGTTTACCAATTTAGAATATAACAAGAATGTTAAAAAGCTGTAGCCTTCACATGAGACACAGAGCTGCATTTTTGGAGATTCTCTGACCCAGTAGTCTAGCCATCACAGTTTAGTCCATGTCAAATTCAGCAAAATCCTTACACTTGCCCATTTTCCCTGCAGTTTTAATAAGAACAAAATGTTCACTTGAAAGATGTCCCATCCATGAACAGGTGCCATGATGAATAACATTATGATCACCTGTCAGTGGTCGTAATGTTATGCCTGATATAGGTGTATAACCCTTGTGTAGCTTTAAAAAGTCTTTTAAAACAGTCAAGTCACTTGCTGTTCTCTACTCACTCAATGACAGCACACAGTTATTATTTGCAAAATGTGTCTTTTATGAAGAATTTCTTATTTTGTTATATGGCTTATGCGCTCCTTTCCTCTTTTAAAATGCACTGAACAATGTAAAAGGATCAACAGCAGATGAAATAACAATCACTTGCTGTCAAAACCTTCTGTGCAATTTGTTCAGTGCTGTGCCTCTACACATGCCCTAGAACTGTGTTTCACAGCAAGGCTTCACTATAAGTGGGCTTATGCACTAAGCTTTAGCTCCTCTTACTTGATGCCTCAATTACTCCAAAATAGGAGGGCCATTCATTCTTCTCATCAAAAGTATAGTAAGTGTATGTTAATTGATTTTAAAGAAACCACTGCAACAGACTAAGTACAACATTTAATCAAGCAAAAAATAATTAATATAAAATATTCATAATATCGTTAACAGAGAATGCTTGGATTAGGTGTCTCCTGTTGCCAACAATGGGGAATGGACACAGCATAAAATGGCTAGCACAGCTATTTGCAATTTCATGTTAACAAACAGATAAATGAGCTGACTGCTTTGTAGAGACTGAATAATAATCACTAAATCTATCAGAATGAGTTTGATTACAGTATATAGGCTTCCTAAGTACTTCCTGGTTTCACGTGTCGGCGTAGAGCTGTGAGACCAGGCGTTTAAACTCTTAATGATGAAATAATGTTTTGTAAATGATCATTTAGCTGTTAATAATCCTTAATTAATTTTCAATAGTGTGAGTAATTCTAAAGTGTAACCTACCTAATTAAAAGTAAAATTTTCTTCTCGATATTTTACTCATTTAATCGTTTCTGAAAATTTACTCCAAAAGTACATATTCTTCAAATGATGTAAATTGCTTGAGTCAAAGTATCAAGTTACTTCTCACCTCTGCCTAAAAAGTCTCCATCTTAATGTACTGTAAATGATGTAAACACTGTAAGCACAGGTGACTTACAGTGTTTAGATATATACCGCCATCTTAAGCTATGCTCTATGAGGTGATGCTGAGTCTCTTAAAAAAAAAAAAAATGTTGTGCTCTGTTGTATATCAATAAATCTGCTCCGGGGGGCACACTCATGAGCAGCCATAACCTTGCATATGGATCATCAGCAAGCACAGTACAGTGTTATTATCTCCATAAAACAACATCTATATATCAAGCCATGAAATATGTATACCCTCCCGAGCACTACGTGGCTAAATAATAAAAGGGCTATGAACACAGTGTCAGCACAGTAAAGTCACGGAGCCAAATTGACACTAGTGTAAAGCATTATTATTGTTGAGTGCTTTTTGCTGACAAGCTACTTGAGGTTGAATTACTTTGTGCTACTATAGTATAGTGTGCCTCAAGGCTGATGGTGCTAACGGTCTAAAACAGATATGGTTTTGACCTTGGAGGGTGGGGGGGTGGGGGGTGCAGGGAGGAATATGTTTTCAGAATAAAAGGACAATGTTATTATTTAAATCAGTTTGTCAAATAGCTTACCCCTGCACTTTATTGTATATGCTTCAACACCAACACTTTTGTTAGAAGTAATAGTATAGTAACCATTCAAGCTGACTCACACAGTACATACTGAGTACCTAATGGACAAAAACTAGTAAAATGTAAGTAAAATGTCGCCAAATAAGAATAAAATTAAAGTAGTAAAAAGGCATGTTCATTGTCAAAAAGCAAAAAAAGAATAAATGAATCACATAAACAATGATGTAGATAATATTCAACAGTGATAGAACCCAGGCCTGGAATGCTCCCAAAGTACGACACATTTGGGTGATGTGAGTGCTCCTGATCCATGCCCAGGCGTGGTATGCTTCAGGATTTCAGATGAAGGAGTTGGGCCACGGCATGACTCGGTTGCTCATGCATGCACACACGCACGACTTACATTTTCTACTGTACTATATTTAAAGGGTGAGCAATTTTGAGGGAATTGTATACAAACAGCTCACTATGATATTGGTATGGTTGTTAGACTAGTCCCTGATGCAACCCTCTCCATTTATCCAGGGTTGGGGCCAGTTCATATTGTGGCTGGTGTTTTTGGCTCCTCTAATCAGTTCACAAACCGAGGGCAGGCATTGTGATTAGACCAAAGCCTGCAATTATTTAGCACAATAGCTTAGTCTTTTCCCAAAATTACAAACTAGAAACAGCAAAGATATCTGTCTGATGCTTGCTACACTTTGCTTATGCAGTTTGTTTTACTATTTTCTGTGTAACAGGTAAATGAAAGGATTTCTGACACCATTTGAATGCCAAAAACAGATTCAACAGGGAGCTGCTGGTATCCCCAAAACCAGAGGTGGTCATGGAAAATATCACAATTCTTTCAAAAAAGCAAGATCTTGGCACTCACTTGGTTTAAAAAAAAAAAAAAAAAATCTTGAAGGCTTGCATCACCAAAAGACTTTCTGAACGCAATTTAGATCATTAGGTGTTCCCCAGGGATCAACTACAGCTCCAGTGATATTCTATTTTCACAATTTTATCACAAAACTGATACAAAATGTCTTGCTAACAGCAGAGCCGCTGAGAGGGAGAGTTATGACATCTCAATTGGCAACAATAGGCCAGTTTTCTAGCAAATAGTTCTATCAACTATCTTGGCCCTTCAGCACAAAAAAATAAATAAAAAAAAAATAAAAAAAAATAAATAAATATTAAGAAGACTGCTCTACATCTACACTGTTGGCCGCAAGCACATTTCAAATACCATTCCCAGCACTTCCTTTTGTCCACTTGTCTACATAGTACAACATATTTATTATTCATATTTTGTCTGTTTGTTTGAATGTGATACAGAGCACAGCGGTGATGAAGACAAATTTCCATTTTATGTAAATCCAAAGGACAAGAAGTTGCTACATGTCTGATTTACAACCAGCACTATACCTCCTCAGTAGTAAGTGCCATGTAGAAGAGAGGAGACGTAAAGCAGGTTTTGGCAATGAAAAATGGAAGCGGGGAGGCAGGAGAGAAAATTAGAGGACATACTGAAAACACGCCATTCTCGAGGTGAAAGGAAAAACTTGTCAGATGTAATAGCCGGCGGTCTGTCTGTGTTCACAAGGAAAAATGTTCTCCTTTTTTTAATGCAATCCATTATTCTAAATTCATCTAATGAATGTTGTCGGCAAGGTCACTCGAACGTTTTTCTAACAGGTTTTGTTACGCCTCTGAATTGCAATGACCCTTGGCTGATGAAGATGTATAGCGGCGTCCAGTAAATAATAGTAATAAGAAAGTATATGGCGAGGGCTCATCTCTGCTTGTATTTAATATGTATTTTCACCATTTCCTTCGCAATCTGTGACCGATCCATTTCAGCTTTTACATCCATGAAATATGCAATTGAATATATATATATATATATATATATATATATATATATATATATATATATATGAACGTTAAATTGACTGTAACCTGTAATTTTGTGTCCGATTGCAAACTGTACCAAATTACAAGGCAGAAGTGCATTCAACAACCACCTACAATGTTGATAATTTAAAGCGTTTCCGTTCTCATAGACAGTGGCAGGCCTTCATTTCCCCGTACAGGTTAGTCCAAAATCACTGTGATTTTCACCAAATTATAGTAAAATTAGACAAAAGCAAAAAGCCAGTTGCTTGGTGGCAAATAGAAGTGGTGTTTTTGTGAATCTATTTTGGCAAAGTGAGGTTGGATGGAAAATGGAAGAAAAATTAATTTGCAAAATATAATCGAAATAACACAATCAAGCAAACGTACAATCACGATTATAACAGTTCAATTGAAATAATAAAAAAAAATGAAAGGATTATCTATTGGTTTACAAAAAAAAAGGCCCAGTGTTTATGCAGTTTTAGTAATCAGCAAATAAAAAAACAGTCACAGAAGGTTACCTTTGTACTCTTTGTGCCAGTCCCAAGCCTGAATAAATATGCTGAAACAGATGATTTGCTGTGGCGACCCCAGAATGGTAAAGCCAAAAGTAATGTCATAATATACAGTATACAGGTCTAATGTTAATTTTGTACATGAAGTGAAAGCTACATTTTACAAGATACAATTACATTAAAGGATTAATGGGATATAGTGTCATTTTATTTGTCTTAAATCAATCTTGGTCACCTCTACAACAACATTGGCCATTTTGCAACCTTTAAAAACATTATCTGACTAAAAGTAAACATGTTGAATAAATAATTTACTTGTGCTACAATGAAACAAGTGAAGTAACCAGCACAATGCAGCAACCCTGAAAAATACTTATTTCGTTCAACTTTTTCTGTGATGCCATTTCAAAAAAAAAAAAAAAAACAGCTGTAAGGGATAAGTCGAAACAGAGCAGTACATGTTTTTTTGTTTGTTTGTTTTGTTTTGTTTGTTTTGTTTTTGATAAATGAATGAGAGCAGGCTGGAGCTAGAGGGAAGAAGAATCCTTTTCACTATGTAATTTTCACATTATAAAATAAGTAAGTACTACAGTGATTTGTATATTCAATGTGCATAGGTTTTTCCACCAGATGCCCTACCTAACACAACCTTCTCCATAATTCCAAGCTTGTGACTGGCACAAAGAGTACATGGGCTTTGGCTAAATAGTTCTTTCATAGACTGCTTAGAAGAAACAAGTGACCTGTCTAGGGCCAGGTACCAAACAATGATACCTTTGTAGGACCGACCGAAAAGCGCCGGTACATAGTGGTATCGTGAAGAAAAATAATTTGCTTTCGGTACCACATTGATGGGTCCATAGAGAGTGCTACAGAAAGCTTTCAGCTCCATGTTTTGAGCTGTTTTCAACTTAAGACAGGACATCATTTAGCACAGGGGACAGAGTCTTTATTGACTCAAAAGCGCTTCAGCTACCTCTAACCTGCTGTTCAAGGCAGAAGTGAAATTATAATGTACATGCATGTCTGTGTCTGTCACAACACATGGCCACAGGCTCTCCTTTTACTTCTTGTAGCTTGTCTTGTCTCTGAGTGTCCACACTTTGCTCACAGTGTCACATGAGACACAGAACGGAAAGTCTGTCTCTGTCTCCATGGCTTTTACTGGTGAATGACCCTCAGCGAGGACACCTGCAGTTTGTTATTTTGTCCAAATGAGAAAAAGACATCAAAGCTCAACTATTAAAAGAGCGCTCACTCTGCCTCTAACTATCGCTATATGCAAATGCTGTACAAAGATCTTTGAAAGTACCAAGATCTCACTCTGACTATTTTTAAAAAACAATAAATTGTAACAACTTTTACCATAAATTTAACTTATTTATTTGACTTATTCAAGTGACTAATCTTATGAAGTTAGGCTATGTCTTTAACCTAAAAAAAAAAAAAAAAACATTTATAACTGATAACGCTATACTCCTTATTATCTCGCGGTTGGTGTTTTGTTAAAATAAAAAATAAAAAGTTTAATGGTTTTAGAAGATGAATTAAAAAAGCCTAAGTATTGAAAACAAAAAGTATCATTCAGGAATCGTTTAAATACCGTTATCAAAAAAAATTCAAGGGTACCCAGCCCTAGGCCTGCCCAGCTATACCTTCACTGCACAAAAGTTAAAAGGGTTAGGATTCCTTTCCATTCACAGCAATTTCCACACAATGTAAATGTAATCACGTCATGACACACTTTATGCAAAATTTGGTTTCTGTGATTGGTTTTATGTCTTCTCAGCAGCCTTTTTTTTATATATATATATATAATGTTATTGGTACTACACACCACACTAATTCTTTGTATAGAATAGAGAAAGAATTAAAATGGCAAACTAAACAAGGCTAAAGTACCACAAATTATGAAGTAATCTTAAAGCGCTTGAAGATTTTTATGGTGACAGAATTCAAGTATGGCATGAACTAAAATATATAGCAATGCCTACACATAGACACCAGCAGGTCTAGACACAAAGTCACTCAGAAACACATTTGCTGCTATGTATGTAAGGTATCAGCATCGGCAGGAGATAAGGACAGACTCAAAAAGCAGAGAATATTATTACACCCTCCAAAGGACACTTATCTGTGCAGCAAATGGTACATCACACTCATGTCAACAGGCAGCATCTCGGGCCTAATACAGTCTGTCTAAAGCCACGCCAGGCCTGAGAAATTGCAGCAGGAAAGACAGGGTTGTGTGGGAGTGGGTTATGGAGTGAAAGCAACAAAATGGACCTAAAGAAAGATCGGATCTGCTGTAATAAATGTGCACGGCTCGCTCTATGAGATGATGTCCAGATAAGACGTGAGGATGAGATAATTACACACTGTACACTGTATCTGATATAGGCTGGTCAGCACAGAGGCAGGGGCTTATAGATGCTGGGCACCAGATATGGTTGGATTGGACATGTATTATGACAGATTAATGTGTTCATTAATGGAAAATGCGTGTTCAGAAAAAGTCAAATGGAGAAATGCATATTGGGTGGTGACTGGAGCTTAGCAACTATGAGCCCTAGGTGGAGTATACCCTGGCTACTGGTTTGTTGCTATACACACATAAAAAATCAAATAAAATAATTTAAAAAATCATTCACTCTCATGTTACTTCACACAGAGGCAACTTAGAGTTGACAGAGTACCCAGAGACACCCACAGTAACATGAAAAGACTGTTGACCAGTCCAAAGACTAAATCCTCAGTCTCCAAGAGGCAGGAGCACTAACCAGTCTGCCACCATGTTCATAGTGATAGATCCAACTTTACCCACTTTTAATGAGTGAAAACATTTACAAAAATGCATATCTCACAACAAACACAGCAAATCACATCCATTGTTAATGATAAGATTAAGTCAATTCAATCGCAAATTGAAATGTGATGGTTTTTAAAAAGCACAAAAACTAGATGGTCAAGTACTGTAGTTCAATAACAGGTCTGTACTGAATTCCTAAAATGCAATGAAAATGTTTGGCCCATGAAACGGTAAAGAGGGTAAAAGGGGAGAAACTGGATTTGATAACGAATAATATTGATTTATTAGTAAACATGTTGAAATTTGCTAGGGTTTACAACAGGATCATGTTCAGCTTATTCTTGTTAGGGGTTGCGGGTAGCTAGCGACTGTCCCAGCATTTATGGGTATAGGCAGGGTACACCCTGGACAATAGACAGTTAGTTTCAGGGCTGACACCATTCTGCGCCCACAGCCTCTCTAATCACCACCAATCACACAATCACACTAACCCATTCATGCATAGACCCAAGTATGAACTGGGGACAGCAGGATTTAATTCGCCAACCTTTCGATCACAGAATGGCTGCTCCACCTCCCGAGTCACTGTCACCCCAACACTCATAACCTTTCACATTCAATCACTATGGACAATTTAGAGTCACCAGTTTGCCTGGCACATGCATCTCTTTGGACGGTGGGAGAGTCTGCAAGCTTTCCTATTCAAGCCGTCCTCTGTCAAAAATATTCTTAACATCATTCAAAACAGTTATTTATAACACAGGATCTAAAATGAGATGGGTATTATTCATTGTTTTTCTGGATGTATGCATCTTTCAGATTATTCAGTTTTTCCTGTGTATGTTTCTGTCTTTTGTTTTCTGAATGGTTATTGTCCATGGTTGCATTTAACCCATGGAAATCTTTAATTATCAGGGACCAAAAGAAACTATTCAGCAAAAAATTAGAAGCTACTAAGCTCTTTTCTGACATAGGATATGTAGATTTAAACCACTTTTTAAACCAAACCATTATTCTGCATTTCTAGTTACTTTACTTCCTTCTGAAGCTCTAAGCCCAGAAAGTAGTACATTTCATCTGTCAGTGCTTTTGTTCACTGAATGGCAGCAGGTTAACTGCCACTCTTCATTCACCACAATAATTGCTTTGTGCAAATTAAGGCACATTTAAAAAAAAAAAAAAAAAAAAAAACCTGTGCAACCATTCTTTTACCACTGCAACCTCTGACTTGCCATTAGCGATCAATGGACACTGTAATACCGAGTCAGAGGTGAATGAGTCAAATAGCCTTAAGAGCTCATTCTTCATCCCCCGTTCAAAAAGATGGCTGCATTTCCACATTTCCGTCCAGTGTTAGCTTCTGCACTGTTATAAAAAAGGTACTGATTCACACTGCAGGATAAATGGACCCATTTCAGCCTGGACTCAAGCAGTTAGGGAACAAATAGGTGTTGTGCACTTAAAGGTCCACATCCACTGTCCTCTGTGAGACATGTTAGGACTGTCCTGATTATATTTAAGAATGTCTGACATAAAGATTATTACATGTGAGTCTGTCACAGATGTTTAATTAAGAATCTGTTTCCACGAGCCCTCGCTCACTTAAAAAGCACTGACCAATGAACAAGCCCTTTAAAGGTTATAAAGAAATGCTGTTGTAGTAGCAACCAAGATTTGTTTAAAATGAATGAATGACAGCATAATATAGCCTCTTTAAGACTGCTCCTTGGGACTTTATTATTTTAGGCTTATATTGTGTCTGACATGCCTACCCCTTTACATATATACTTATTTATGCATTTGTTTTTATATTTAATGTTTCAAATTAACAAACTATTACTGATGAAATGTGGAGACAAATTTCTGCCTTTTGTTTACACATGGGAGACAATAGTTGTTGTTTTTTTTTAATTAATATTCAATATATTTAGTTTTATTTTTAATATGCATTATTATTATTATTCATTTTTTTTATTTATTGTTTGCATTTTATTTTTATTCTATTTTTCTAAAGGGAACCTACATGTTTTCTTCTGTTACCAGAGCCTAGTTGCTCTCAGTAGTATGGTGCAATAGAATAAGAACCACAACAATATGCATATGTGAACTATGTATTGTGTCGTCACATGATGCATGTTGTTGTATCACACGGTCCTAAAGGGTGCCTGCTAAATAAAGGCCACAGCAGCAGAAGAAGAAGAAGCTCCCACACACTGCAGATGTAGCACATTTGCGGCGTGCTCTCACACACACTCACTAATCTCTGTGCTGTCATGTCGGCCAACAAAGTCAAACAAAAGGCGTCTGGAAAAGAGCCCAACCGAGTGCCATTAAGACTCCCAGATTTGCTTTAATCATGGAAATCCCTCACCGATGTTGCTTTTTTACAGTGGATCTGCTCCGAGGATAATGAACTATTCAGTGTAACCTGCTGCAGCGGGCGTGCATTGTCTAAATCTGAAGTGGCCTAGCAGGAATTAGGAGGTGGCTCAGTGCAGCGAGAGGAAAAGCCAAAGCAAAGAAATAAATCCATGAGCTTTGTAATTAGCCAACAGCTCTCCATCTCCACTTCTGCAGCTTACTTCTTTTCTACAGCTTTGTAAGAATAAGGGACCTCTGCAAAATGGCAAGTTGTCTTTTCAAGGTGCAATACTGTGAACCGAACACTGGGCCCTGATTAGGGGCCGCTAAAGCTTCACAGTGGGCCACAGGGTTCTCTCAAAGAAAGAGGTCCAAGCTAGGGCTGAATGATTTATAGTTGTGATTATAATGTTCGCATAAAGCTTGTGCATAGGAATCTAAAAGTCTGACTATAGCATAGAAGCACAACGTATGCAATAACCTCAAAAGTGTTGAAGACAGACTATATTTTGATGTTTTAGTGTCAGAAAAAAACACCCTTTGGCAGCATTCCTATTATGCTTTGCCCACCTTGTGCACTAGACTATTTCAGCAGTGTTGATGCTCCATGCTCATGTTTAAAATGTATATTGTAAATTACATCTTGACTTATGTAGGCATATACATGTAGGCAAGACTGGCTGAAACACTGCAATGGTTACAAAATTGTTTTCAGAAAATTAATGCACATTTTTATATCCTGTACTACTGACTGTTATAGTTCAATAATCATTAAAGGCACTATATTATGCTCTTTTCAGGCTTTTTGAAATAATTTTGGACACCTTGGCATTAGTACTTCACGTTTTATAACTTAAAATGCAGAGAATGCTTGGATTAGGTGCCTGTCGCTCCCTGCTGGTAATGGTGTGGAACAAACAGAGTATAAAATGGCTATATAGCACAGCTATTAGCAACATGATGCTACATTGTAGTGACAGCAATTTAACCTCGTCAACATATCTGCTCATGAAATAGGAGTAGCACAGGGAAACATGTTGGGAACCACTGCTTTAAAGCATAATGTTTAAAGAAAATAGTATTGGGCCATTCAGAAATCAGTATTTGGTGGAATAACCCAAATTTATGTTCACAGCTTTCCTGGGTCTTGCTCTCCACCAGTTTTTCACAGCACTGTTGCGTAACCTTATACCACTCTCTCAGCATTGCTTGATGGTCTGTGAGCTCATAAAGTTCGGTGTGCAAAGGGATTTAACAGGCACTAGGTCTGGAATAGTTGTCAAACTCAAAGACTGGATGATTTTAGAATATATTTCAGTGGTCTCTTGTTTTTCTCCAGAGCTGTATTTTCTCCTTCTGCACAACCTCTATTTCCTCTTTTCGCACTTTTACGTCTGCCCTCGTTTCAGCTCCATTCCTTCCTCTGTGCGTCTCCTTCTCCTTCTGCACCTCCTCTCTCTTATTCACCTCTTCTTCCTTCCATGTTCCTTTCCAGTCTATTGCCTTGGCTGATTTCATAAGATTATTCCACCTGTTTGGTGGTCTTGATGAGTATCTGCACACTAAAAGCTGTCAAGCCCTGTTTTTTTTTTTTTGTTGTTTTTTTTGTGTGTGTGAATTTGTGTCCCAAATAGCTGCTCTGCACTCATGAAACTTCAAGAGACAGAAATAATGAGATAGCGTGCTGACTGACATTTCCAGACCTCATCCTTGTGTCTTTGTGCATGCAAAAACTGTGTATATGCAAGTCACCAGACACCTAATATCTTTTTACTACTGCGCATAAAAGCATATATCATCTGCAGCCATTACCCGAAGGAACTGAGCTACAATTTTGAACTGCGATATTAAAAGAAGGCTTTATTAGGCTTTTGGAATGATGAAACAGTAAAAGGGATTTTTAAATGTGATTTTCAGAGCTCAAAGTTTCTAAAAACAGAGATAAGTGCCTCACACTGTTTGATGTGCTAAATGAACATCTGAAGGAGACAGTAATGTTTTACAAGCAGCAGCACTTTAATGACAGGGCCGCTCACGAGTCCCAAGGAGAAGTTCTAGGTTTAATGTTATCTTATCTGTTACCTTTTCTGATACTCTATAGCTTCTAATGGACTTTTCGTGTTCCTTGTATTGCACTCTGTATACAAAAGTAGGTATAACTGTAATTTGTGCAGTGAATAGCTAATTTTAGGTTTTTAGGTTCAGCAGAAAACTGGCTACTGCATACAACACACAACAGGCCACATGACAAACAACTCCCCAAACCACTTCTTGTATTTTATATAATGGATGTTAAATTTTACAGTAAAAAGAGCAAATACTGTCAACACGCCAAAGGGTACAGTACACAATGTGTTGCATTGATGTACACATAATTAAAATGTGTAAATCAAGTTATTGTTTTATAATTATGCTCCTGACAACTCACAAGACGTAAAAGACATAATATTATAATGCAAGGGTGTAAACCATGTCATGCACAAAGTGGAACATCCATGTAGAAAAGACTACATGAGAATTATGATACAAGTGGGCAGTTCAGTAATTAAAAGTACATGAAAATACTTTGACAGTCCTTCATTCTCTACTCTACTTCATTACCCTGACCCAAGTAACGTGTTAACCTTTCTTTCACAACCACATCCAGGGATGACAGATCAGACCGACAGATTCCAGCCCAAACCGAACTAGAATCTAAATGTTAATACCATAATACATAAGAAAGAACACATCATAAGCACACATGTGCACATGTTAACCAATGAGCCAAAACAATAAAACAATGAAACTAGCTGTGTATAAGTGATTTCTAAGCGAATGTACGCATTTGGAAAATAAAGAGATGTAAACCAATAAGGCAAACACAAACAAAACCCGCAGCTTATTAGCAATATTTGTAGGCGGATTTACTTATGAGTATGTGTTTAATACTGTATTGAGAATAGTATGAATATAGTAGGTTTGTCACAACACAAAACTTAGCAGCTGCACTAAGTAACCAAAGAATAAAAGTGACACAAACAGGAAAGCAGACAAAGCACCAAACAGCCAACACCAGACTGTCTCAGTTCTCCTGGTCAGGACACCATGGAAACCACAAAAACATGCAGTCGAATTCACAGAGACAATTAACCAGTGATTATCAGCCTTGATGATGTCTGTTTCATTTTCAAACAAATGAACTGTTGCTATGAGTGGGAGGATACAGTTTATGAAATGTGTGTTTTTACTTTTTTTTTTAATGCCAACTATTTAATGGTATTTTGGCTGTAAATTTTTCTACAAACCTGCCAAACTATATATAAAAAAAACCTTCTCTAGCCCAGAGTGTTTAAAAAAAGCCTGATTAGGTGGAAACCTGCCCAATCAAAAACAAAACAAACTCTGGTATTTACAAACAATAAAAAAAAAGTTAAATAGCTAAATAAAATAACAACGTAAGGCAAATAAGAAACACACATTTCCACAGTATAAAACTTTTGAAACCAAACAGACATACAGATATGGGTAGAGCAGCCAGAGTTGGAGTACTCAAAATCTGTACTCAAGTAAAAGTTACTTCAAAAGACAAATTAACAACAAATTTACTTGAGTAAAATCAAAAAAGCTTTTAATGTAAAATTCAAACCCAAAACCTTGTGATTGGAAGTCAAGTGTGCTACCCAATACACCACAGAAAACAAAAACTGATTTTACATCTTAGTTTTACTTTTATTAAAGTAACAGTACTCATTGCACTTTTACTAGAGTGAAAGTAGAAACAAAATCATCCAACATGTTCAAGTTGAAGCATGTACTCAGAAAGTATATTTTATTAAACAACAAAAAAATGTACTTAAGCCAATTACTTAAGTTAAAGTATCTAGTTATTTCCATCACTGAGAGTAGCCAAAAATTTTACTCAAGAGAAGACGTAAAAGTACTTAACATAAATGTTGCTTGAGTTAAAGTAAAAAAAAAAGTATTGAGTGTAAAATCATTTGAATCCAGAATCTTCTGATTACAAGTCAAGGGTGCTCCTGACAACACCACAGCAGACAAAAAATACTTTATCTTCTTATTTAGTTTCACTTTTACTTTAATGAGTCCAACGACATTTACCCAGAAAGCCAATTATTTAAATTGAACTATCTAGATACTTTCCACCACAAACAATACCAAAATTTTTTACTCAAGACTATTGTGACTTTTAAATACTATTCAAGAAGACTAAACTTAGAAACTACTCTTAGAAGTACAATTTATTCACAGTTACTCAAGTAAATGTAAATGTAGCTGATAGTACCCACCTCTGACGGAGACACAATTCCTCCTCCAACCATCTGGTCCCATTATAGTGCTAACCGGCAGCCTGTGTGGTGTGCCGTTGCTCTGGGCTTGTTTTCCTTGCTTACCTCTACCTGTGTCTGTGTGTGTGCATGTGTGTGTGTGTGTGTGTGTGTGTGTGTGTGTGTGTGTGTGTGTTTGTGTACCACCTCTAACTGCTGATATCGTTCACTCACAGACATTTCCTGACATTTCCTCACAGCTCCATGTGTGCCAGCAGCAGCCCCTGATTTGCCGACCCATTCACACACACGGCACATACTGTATATCCCACGTGTGCGCATAAGAAAGGAGACGAGAATAGGACGAGAGCCCAAAGGCAAGCAGGACGAGAGAAATGTCAGTGCGTGCAGGAGACGAAGGGAAAGAGATCATTTAGACCTGTCTACAGAGACGCTCGGTACATCGGGAGTCAGTGTTACAGGCTGACATATACAGTGCACCAGAGAGTAGCCGGCACTATCCAACTCACAGGAGAGAAGACAAGGAATAATCACCAACTTTCAATAACTTTCCTGTATGAAAATTGACAAAAATAGCAGCAAAGAATGGGGATTTGTGTTACTATGCAAAGGTTACACAGCTGCATGGAAAAAGGCCTGAAATGAAAAAAAAAGGCCTGAAACCTGAATGGGTTTGCTATCTGAACTCTTGCCAGTTTATACCCAGGCCAATCATACCCATTCACAAATGAAATGGGTCTGAAATCCCTTCACAAGCCCTGTCCTGCCAATAATGTGCATTTATCTGAAAGGGACATGCTTTGGCCAATGTAGTTGTATGATTGTGTGTCTAATGCACTAGAAACAGACACACAGCTCTATGTTCCCACAGCTCTATGTTCCCACAGTTCTATGTTCCCACAGTTCTATGTTCTCACAGCTCTATGTTCCCCCACATCTATGTTCCAACAGACTTCCCACAGTCCTATGTTCTCACAGTTCTATGTTCATGCAGCTCCATGTTCCCACACGCCTATGTTCTAACAGCCCTAGGTTTCTGCAGCATTATGTTCCCACATTTCTAAGATAAAACTTGTACAACTCCAAATTACAGACTAATAGAAACTGTTAAAATGAATAGTTAAATTTATTTTTTAAATGTATTAATGGTCTTGCTCCAGAGATTGTAAGTAACATGATTCAAAAATATCAAACTCAAGGCGTCACCACAAGAGGCGCTGCCAGTGGTGACTGCAGACCAACCACATGTAGGTCTACATTTGGCCAGAGCTCATTCACAGTAAAAGACCACAGATCTGGATCACCATAACTGCCAAATTAAAAAAAAGTAAAACAGTGGCTTAAATCCAATCAAATCTGTGAACATTACAGCCACATTTCCACCAGTGTTTTATTGTAAATAGTCTGTAATATATGTACTGTACGTTTTAAAGTGTGTGTTCCTGTCTGATTGTTTGTTATGGTCTGTTTTGCCTGAGGGACCTGGTCTGCAAAATTAGCTGTTTGTTTTTGGGTTTTTTTTTTTTTTTTTGTTTTTTTTTTTTTTGTCCTGTCCATTTCAAATAAACTTAAAAAAAAAAAAAAAAATCCAATAAAGCCGCATTGTGATATGTACTGTATGTGTTGTACTGTGCTGCAGTGATCACAGTGAGGGTCTGTCACAGGTACATGAACAGACACCGCCTACAAATCACATATGCACCATCAAACATATTCACACATGCATGACTGTTCACAGCTCTCCCACTTAGGTAGAAGCTGGCTCCATATTCACTCTCCATTCTGTTACAGCTCCTGCAGTTATAATAAAGACCCTTACATCTCCGGAACAAACTTTATAATGTGCAGTGTACTGTATGTCCTGGAGAAAGGTGAAAGATCGGTGTACTGAGGCTGGATTCACTGCTGCCTACTCATTACGCTGACCTGAGACAGACTCACACCATGGGACACAACTGGGTTTATTTGTTCTCTCATTGTTTTGCAAGAAATAAAACATGCTAATTTTAAAATATGTTCAGGCTAAGTGGTTTCAATTTGTCACCATTTTTTTTTTTTTTATTTAACCTGCACCTGTGTAACTCTTAAACAATAAAAAAAACAAAAAAAAAAGTATCTCCCACAATGCCTCTCTTTAAACATGAGGAAATGGTGGATCTGGTGTGTATTTTAGTAGGATTTCACATTTCTGTATTGCAACAGCAGTAGAATGAAAATGAGTGATTTTAAATGTTAAATGAACTTTTTTGAGCTATTAACCATAACCAAAAACAAAACTGTAATATTATTATGTTTTATTCATGCATGTTTAAGTAATCCATTTTGCTGGGCTTGTCCTTCTCAAGAGCTGATATGAAGCACTCAGCTCATTTATCTGTTTGTTAATATCATGTTGCTAATAGCTGTGCTATTTAGCTTTTTTTCTTTTTTGTTTTTTTTAGCAATAGCTGTGCTATTGTGCATTTTATGCTTTGTCCATTCCCCATTGTTGCCAGCAGGGGGTGACAGGCCCCTAATCCAATCTTTCTCTGCAAAATGAAAGTAAAAGCTCCCCAAAAGAAGACATTTTCCATACATTATTTGTAGTAATAAAATGTGAAATACTAATGCAAAGGTGTCCAAAATTATTTCAAAAAGCCTGAAAAAAAAAAAAAAGCTAAATATGGGACCTTTAATGAAATCAAAAAGATGTCCAGAAGAAAAGAGTGTTTTTCTTGTCAAGACAGCGGCATTTTTTTCAATGTTGATTCTGAAATTCCTAACGCCATGATAAAAAAAAAAATCAATATCTTTATGAGATATCATCAGCATCACAGCATACAAACCAAGAACAAAGATTTGAGAAGGGTCGCAGGAGGATCTGAGGGCTAAGATAATGAAGTAATTTGATCAATACATACTTAACTGTAAAGCTGTACATACAAACTCTGAATATGTGCCACAATCCCAGGAAACAGGATATGTACACATTGTTTCCGGCTGTGCCTTGCGTGACGAGCTTGGTCTAAATCAAGTCATTTGCGTAAAATTCATGTTTGTTTGTCCCGGTATTATCAGCAGCTGGGGCTAAACAGTGAGTGAGTGAGTGTCCCGCTGCTCCCCGTCACTTTGGTTTTAATGATGTCCTCTGATGACTGCTGCCATCGTGACGTGGGCCTCTGTAACGAAGGTGACTATGTTGAAGCTAATGCTGAACGACACAGTGACATAGTTAGGATATGTGGAGCACTGCCTTCAGGCACCAAACAGAAATAAACACAGGGATATAATTGGTTCACATATTGTTGAAGGCGCGTGCACTAATAAAGGCAGTACAGCTGGTGGTGAGGGCCCGGACCGTCTCTGCAGCCTCCTCTTCTTCCTCTCCTCTACATCATCACATGGAAACTGACCACTATCAAACACACTGTATGTATTTAGGAAAGTGGAGTTGGTGGCAAATTGTAGTATTCCGAGTATTCCTGCTGTAAAATGACAAGACAAGACAAGACAAGTTTGCCATATCCAAGTTTAACCCTTAGAAATCCCTGATCATTCCCGTGTGAATGAATAGCATTGATCCAAACACACTAAATGCTACAAAATCGCACAGGGAATGGAGGGAGCTCTGGGGAGGGGCTAAGGCAGTACAGCTGGTGATGCACGGCCTGGACCCTCCCTGCAGCCTCTTCTCCTTTCTTTCGATGTTGACAATTCCTGTCTATTTAGCCTTATTGACCTCTACATCCAAGCTAATCCTCCTTAAATTATGCATACCCTTTTTACTTGGCGCAGCTCCCCATAAATCTGCCTATTCCCTGTTTGCTCCCTTACAAAGCCCCGCTAAACAAATTCCAATTAAGCAAAACAGCAATACGGCGTGAATGATAATACAAACTGGGTCCCTGAAGAAGATAAGAGCGTAATAATGTAATAATTGTGGCGGTTATGCATAAGGCAGGTTTCCTCAAATCTGGTTAGTGCGTATTATTTTCAGGTCATTTGGTATATGTGCATGTATGTTCTCTCTGTGTTTCAATCACAGCAAATTATCCTCATTACAAGTGTCAGTTAAATAGCATATAAAATATTTATAGAGCAAGATATTCATTACGCACTCCCCTCCGGGTTTTTGATTTGATTTGCATGTGGGACTCTGACTGCTCACACAGGTCTCAGTGAAATAAGTCCATACAGCCACCTGGTAGGAAAGGGGCTCGTAACCATTTGTGTAAAATTAGCTGGGCATCACAAAATGTTTTGTTTGTCTTATCAGATGTTTGACTGCAGAGCCGGCCCTAGCTCTGTTGGCTCCCCAGACAAGATTTTAAATTTCCCTCCCCTACCCCCACCAGCAGTTACAAAGTATAAACTACATCATTTAATAAGACTTTACTAAGCATTAACATCAATTTCATGCCACTCTCTGAATTGTGCCACAGTGTATTCTGTAGTAGTTTTTGATGTTGTACTTTTTCATGTTGAAGGCAGGGGGTCTGGGGCTCCTCCTCCATTCAAATTTGAACAAAACAATTTCCTGTAATCTGATGCATTTTAGATGATCATATATGACTTTTAGCAGCTACAGCTGTAGTAAAAAAAAAAAAAAACAAATCCATGATTTTACTTCTCTTCAAGTTTCAAGACAAAACTTTTTTTCTTATAATCTCACATTTTAAACATGAGCTGCTTCTCTACCCATACTGGAGCATAGTGTGATTTACAGGCTCATCAGACTGAGCCTGGACAGAGGCTCCAGAGAAAGGTTTTTGTGAGGATGTTTGGACTAATGTTTTATGTTGCTTTTATAATAATACAGCTAAAATATTGTAAGATTGGATCACGTTACTGCAAGTATTATTTCAAGAGCTGTATATGATCGTATCTCCATAAGTAAGAGGTCGATTGTCATCAAAAGAAAAGTGACTTGAAGCTTGACAAGTGTAGAACACATATACTGTATGGACTCAAATCTCTCCCCGGTGTTTATCATTTCTAGGTATATACTGTTATTGATCAGGCGATTAAGCCTTATTGTGTGCTGACACAGGGGGCAGTGGCAGGCGCCCCCTAGTCACTCTGCACCCTTAGCATTTGCCTATATCACCAATGCCATGAGCTGGCTCTGTCTGACCGTTAACCCTGCCACAAGAGATCACAAGGCCTCTTGTGTACCTTTAGTGCCAGACCAAAGCCTGGATAAATGAGAGGGTTGCGTCAAGATGGACATCCTGTGTAAAATCTAAGCCAAATCAAATCATGCAAATCACTGCACATTAGGAGGCAGATGATTTGCTGTGGTGATTCCAGCGGGAAAAAGCTAAAAGAGGTTGTATGTTGTCCAATTGTTTAGAGAACCCAATGATTCCATGTATATAATGCTGCGTTCCAGTTGTCCATGAAAGTTAAAACTATAGAGTTTATGGTGCAAATTTAAATTGGAAATTTTTGACATTTTACAATAGTGTATACAATCTAACCATAACCCAATCAAAGCTCATTAAATAATAATAATAATAATAATACTTTTTTTTTTTTTTTTTGGAATTGGAAATATTCATCATCATATTTTCCTGAAATACAATGATGAACATACAACCTTTTTATTACTTGACATGTTTCAACTTCTAATCTTCTACAGTTTTTACAGTTCATGATGTCATAGCAACATCACATCAAGCACTCGCTCGCACATCAATGCTGCTGTGCACAGACAAAAGACTAAATGAACTCTTGGCAGTACTAAACTTACATATTAAAAGCCCTGTAAAAGCTTCACCAGAAAAAAGCAGCATTGTGAATGGGGAAGGACAGATGCATAAGTGCTGCACAGAGCAAATGACCCTTAAATGAGAAGTGATGAACAGTGTCTATTTATGGAAACACAACAGACCCTGCACATGCACTACAATACACAAAACATACACTTGACTATACAGAAAGGTGAGAATAGATACTGTAGTTTTATAGTCAATTATTTTTCATTGGTTTTTTTCTGCTTCTAAACTTTTTGGAACAAATTTAGACAAAACTCACCATTACAACACTATAAAACTGTAATTAAGGTAAATTTTTGGAAGAAAATATACTTTCCAACAACAGACTCTAAAATATGATTATATTATTATATGAGAAAAATGTAGAACAAGAAAGAAAGTACATTTTGAGCAAATGCATTTTTTGACCTTGGTGTGTAGTAACAGCAACATTATTATTGTTATTATTATTATTATTATTATTATTATTATTATTATTATTATTATTATTAGTAGTAGTAGTAGTAGTAGCAGCAGTAGCAGTAGGTATATATACTTCTAGTACTATTTTTTCCTTTTACACAAGTATTAATTGTGTTCACTATTTTTACTTCAGCGCTTTCTGTGGGAGCCTAAAAAGTCTAAAAAAAAAAAATCAGAATTTAAGGCCTTAAAAATACATTTAATGTTCCTATATTGTGTTTTGTTAGGGGTTTTGGAAATAAATTTGGACACCTTCGCATTAATATTTCACATTTTACAACTTAATACGATATATATGTTGCTGGCAACGGTGAAGAAATGGACAGAGCATAGAATGGCTACTTAGAGCTGAGCTGACTGCTTTGTAGTGATGGCAATTTAAACGCTGAAATTCTCAGAATGAATCCAGTGATGGTGTATGAGCTTTGGAAATGCACAGGAGCACTTCCTGGTTTCACGTGCCTATGTAGAACCGTGAAAGTAACAGTTTCTAGAATGTTAGACGAGGACGGGCTAACTATAGAGGATTACTCAAACAAGTGTGAATGAAACAATAAAATACTCCAGGTATGTTTTTGAGGTGGAAACAAAGCTCAAAAAGTCGATCTAGCATAATGGGGGACTTATCTGGATATTTGTGTATTATGCAGGCTTTATCTCAGTGTATTCCAGTGCATATTCATGGTTTTCTGCCCAAAATTGTTACAAAATGTGATCTGATCTTTTTCTAAGTCAAAGGAAGTAACAAATATAATGTAGCTAAGATGTATGTGTAGACCCTGCCTTGGCAGCTAACCAGGCTCTTCCTGGAGCTGTGACTCAGACCTGCTGAAACCATTATTTATGCAGAAATCCATGACATTTTAGAAGGTTCACATATGTTTTCTTTCCACTGTACATTTTTGTACAATGTGTGCTTATGAAATAGGTCTTGACTTGCTTGAACAATGGTCTTAAAAAGGAATAAAAGTCTTCATTCAGCTTATTGAAACCTGCAGAAACCCTTTTACTGCTACTTGAGTATTACTATTATAAAGTACTTCTACCAAATTTTTGAACATTCCTTCAATTTCTAATGATAATACAGCAAATGACTACAGTGCTATTTTCTGGTTTGAGTGAATTACCTGTGCATAAAAACACTTAGAGTGATCTTAACCTTTAAAAACTCAAAAGAAGTGTTAGTTTCTGCGTTGAAGCACTCAAAGTCACTAAAATAAATGTGGGCTTTACAAAATTAAACTTCATTGTCCCTGCACTGCTCTTATAAAAAGCACTTTGTGTCTTGTTCAATTGCTTTATCTGTATAATTATTATTATTATTATTATAATTATTATTATTATTGTAAGTGGGAACCATTGCATATGCACAGGATTATGATTTTTTTTTTTTTTAAGCTACTTATCCCTTATTTATAACAAAGGCTAATCAGGCCTTTGTTATGTCTTCACCACTGTCACTCAGAATTGATAAAATGCACATTTAATGACACTGCCTTTGATGATATGATGGTAAATGTTTGCTCTTTTATTGTATTTAAAAGTTTTTTCCAACTTTATGAAAAATGTGTATAGATACATTACATTTTTAGTGTAGACCCAAAAGAGTAAAACCCAGCAGAGGCTACACAATTGAATACATTTTGATTCTTGTTTACCTTTTTACCTTGTAATGATTTGTATCAGTGAAACAATTACAAAATTGTAAAAACATATTTTGTGGATATTTCATCTCATTTTGTAAATCAGGATCAGTACAGACAATTTATAAGGTGAGCTATGACGCTTCATACCTTTTTTTGGAACTGCCTTGCACTGACAGCCAGTTCTGTGGGGTAAGATGGATGCAGAGGATGGGGTTAGATGGATGCAGATGGTGGAGTTAGATGGATGCAGATGATGGGGTTAGATGGATGCAGAAGGTGGAGTTAGATGGATGCAGAGGATGGGCTTAGATGGATGCAGATGATGGGGTTAGATGGATGCAGATGGTGGAGTTAGATGAATGCAGATGATGGGGTTAGATGAATGTAGAGGATGGGGTTAGATGGATGCAGATGATGGGATTAGATGGATGCAGAGGATGGGGTTAGATGGATGCAGATGGTGGAGTTAGATGGATGCAGATGATGGGATTAGATGGATGCAGATGGTGGAGTTAGATGGATGCAGATGATGGGGTTAGATGGATGCAGAAGGTGGAGTTAGATGGATGCAGAGGATGGGCTTAGATGGATGCAGATGATGGGGTTAGATGGATGCAGATGGTGGAGTTAGATGAATGCAGATGATGGGGTTAGATGAATGTAGAGGATGGGGTTAGATGGATGCAGATGATGGGATTAGATGGATGCAGAGGATGGGGTTAGATGGATGCAGATGGTGGAGTTAGATGGATGCAGATGATGGGATTAGATGGATGCAGAAGGTGGAGTTAGATGGATGCAGAGGATGGGGTTAGATGGATGCAGAGGATGGGGTTAGATGGATGCAGATGGTGGAGTTAGATGAATGCAGATGATGGGGTTAGATGAATGTAGAGGATGGGGTTAGATGGATGCAGATGATGGGATTAGATGGATGCAGATGATGGGATTAGATGAATGTAGAGGATGGGGTTAGATGGATGCAGATGATGGGATTAGATGGATGCAGATGGTGGAGTTAGATGGATGCAGAGGATGGGGTTAGATGGATGCAGATGGTGGAGTTAGATGAATGCAGATGATGGGGTTAGATTAATGTAGAGGATGGGGTTAGATGGATGCAGATGATGGGATTAGATGGATCCAGATGGTGGAGTTAGATGAATGCAGATGATGGGGTTAGATGAATGTAGAGGATGGGGTTAGATGGATGCAGATGATGGGATTAGATGGATGCAGATGGTGGAGTTAGATGGATGCAGAGGATGGGGTTAGATGGATGCAGATGGTGGAGTTAGATGAATGCAGATGATGGGGTTAGATGAATGTAGAGGATGGGGTTAGATGGATGCAGATGATGGGATTAGATGGATGCAGATGGTGGAGTTAGATGAATGCAGATGATGGGGTTAGATGAATGTAGAGGATGGGGTTCGATGGATGCAGATGATGGGATTAGATGGATGCAGATGGTGGAGTTAGATGGATGCAGAGGATGGGGTTAGATGGATGCAGATGATGGGATTAGATGGATGCAGATGGTGGAGTTAGATGGATGCAGAGGATGGGGTTAGATGGATGCAGATGATGGGATTAGATGAATGTAGAGGATGGGGTTAGATGGATGCAGATGATGGGATTAGATGGATGCAGATGATGGGATTAGATGGATGCAGATGGTGGAGTTAGATGAATGCAGATGATGGGGTTAGATGGATGCAGATGGTGGAGTTAGATGAATGCAGATGATGGGGTTAGATGGATGCAGATGATTCGTTGTAGTGACTCCTGAAGGGAACAGCTCAAAGAAATGGAATAAAAAGGGTAAATGTGAATTCTTCTTATTAAAACACTGCTGTAATGCTGCATTTAATACATTTTGTTGAATGCGTTAAATTCTGTAAAAGCATTATATTATGATCAAACTGAAGTATAATCATTTAGTTCTTACATTGCTGTCACTACATAGCAGTCAGCTCATTCATCTATCTGTTAGCGTCATGTTGCTAATAGCCATGCCACTTTGCCATTTTATGCACTCCCCATTCCCCACCGTTGCCAGCAGGAGGCAGCTAATCCAAACATTATCTGCAAAGTCAAAGTAACAGCACCATAAAAGACATTTTCCGCCCATATAGTATACATTATTTTAATTCATAACACGTGAAATACTAATGCAAAGGTGTACAAAACTATTACAAAAACTGAAAAAGCATAATACGGCCACTTTAACAAGGTGTCTTTCACTTTGGCCACATCTGCGCTTTTCAAAAGGATAAACGCTCCAGATATATTCGTCCAGTGTGGTACCCTGAATTTTTATTGTTCGGCGGACCACTCCACCATTAAGTGTGAGTGATGGTGGGGCCCCAGCTGTGCCTCCTGCACCTCTCCCACCTCACCCCAGCGGTCCCGACCCAGTTAGGACCTGGCGTGACTGATAACCGCTGCACCGACAAGCCTTATAGAGACAATAAATGAGCCGGGACTGCAGTTGCACAGGCCAGCTACATTAGTTATGTATTTAGAGTACCGCTTGTCTAAGCACCTCCTCCTCTTCTTCTTCTCCTTCTCTGCTCCTCTGTGTCTCTCTCTGTACTGAGGCCTTTTTCACTCCTGTTCGCTGATGTCATTTCCTCCCACCATGCAGCATCAGGAAGCAATCTACTTCTCACTCCCACACGATCAGGCCGCCCCCGCCGACTCGCTGTGTGCCAGGAAAGTGCTGAGTTATAGATCAAAATCGGCCCAATCTGCCTCTACCTTTGATTGTATCTTGCCTTTTTTTCCCTCAATATCTATTGGCCAAGTTTAGATTAATGTCCAAACTTTCCCAGTGCAATGCGGATGGCTCTTACCTCCCTGTCATTGTCTTGGGGCAAAAGATAAAACTGCTTGCTTGGTTCTGATCTTGCGTTAAAGTTTACAGCAGTGATGTGTCCATCTACATCTGATGTACTAGCATGTTCCTGATTGGCTGCAGGATTTCATTTTATGACATTTGAATGTTTACATATTATAAGAAGATTGTCTAAGAGCAAAACATGTAAAAAAAAAAAAAAAATTCAGTGTCAGTGGCACCAACATATTCATATTTTTCTTATTTTGCTTGTCATGGAAAAAAAAAAAGCCATTTAAATTGAAAACGGACCAAAAGTGGAAAAACTGAGCATTTCCAAGGATTAAGCACATTTATGTTTCAGTTTGTATTTGTATTAATGCATCGGTCTTATATGTAGCTCTTTTCAAAACATTCAAAGTTGCTTTACAACTAGCTGCACCATTCCTTCCCTCATCAGTGATGGTAAACTACTTCTGAGGCCACAGTTGCCCTGGGACAGACGGTGCGGAAGCGTGGTGGCCACTCTGCACCTCTGGCTCTCCAACCACCAATCACACTAACACATTCACACAGACAAGGTGGGTGAAGTGTCTTGCCCAAGGACACAATGACGGTTTGCAATGCCAGTATTGTCGCCCCATCATATACCTGTGTACATTCTAGTATGGTTTTAGGAGAACTAAGCTGTAATATCAGGTCTTAAATTCTATCATCTACAATTGCTCTTTGACATTAAATACCAGTGCTTTCTGTCTGCCTAAGCAAATGAGTCACAGCCGTGCGTGTGTGTGTGTGCATGTGTGTCAGTAGGAGGAATTCACAACGAGCCTGTTTCACACAGTCTGGGCAAAACGGCCAATAAAGTAATCTCCTCTGCAAAAGGCCTACTGATGGTAATGAACAGTGTATGAAGACAGAGAAGAATAGAGGGATGATTACAAGCCGCGCGCTTTATTTCAGATTGCCAGACATCTCGCAATACACCAATAGCCAGCATAATTAGACGTTCTTGGCACACAATAATGTTGTCTTATAATTACATTTCACATTGTAAGTGGGTTAAAAATCTCTCTTGTGCTCCATTTGAGGGCCGGGGTGTGCGGCGGTGGTGTGTAGTGTGTGCTGCTGTGTTCTGAAGTGTGTCTCGAGCTTGTGCAGCTTTTAACTTGACATTTTCGAGGATCTTTGAGGATCAATGGGAAAGGTCAGAAACAGTAACCCGGGGCGTGATGTGATGGTTTGGGCTGCTCCACTGATCACCGTTACAGTACCAGTCTTCATGCACATTGATCAGGTTACAGGTTAGGGGTTAAACATGGCGTGTCTCTTACAAGGACCATGCAGGGCCTTTAATCAGCGCAACTCATAAACAAATGTACTGTATTTAGTTACTTTCTCCAGGGGGCCCTTGTGGACAAAAGAGGAACTGCAGGTGAAAGTGTGTGGGTCAGAGTCATTTGGCCTCATTCATGAATCTTCTCTTTGAAAATTAACTTAAGTACCCCTTCGATGAACTGCTTAAGAGAACTTAATAAGGAACAATTTGGAAAATGTTTGATTAGGGGCCTGATAAAATTATAAAACTGTTGAATTTCTGTGTGAAAGAGTCCTCAGACCTGTTCTTAGAGTTTTTCTTCCAGAAGAACTTTTGTCAGTTAAGAAAAAAATTGGTGAATGCCAAAAATCTTATTAAGAAGGACTTAGGTACAAATGTGCTTGTAAGAAGGGTTCATGAATGAGGTCCACTGAGCTCAGCTCATACACAAAAGAAACATTAAAGGCAGGCTGCTCAGTAACTGTTGTAAACCTCAGGATGCTAAACCCTCACTGTTCTCTGTGTGACGCAGAGGGAGCTCAGTGCTCAGGTGAAGATCACCTGTCTGTAAATCTGCATCACATGATTCACGTAATGCACTCACAGACTAATTAGAGAAGAAATCCACCTTCAGACCTGCTGGCACATTGTTCTTTATTTTTTTAGAGTATTTATTTGACTAAAAGTTTCCTGACCCTCTGGTGTTTCTGTGTGATCCTGGTGCTGTCTCTCTCTCTCTCGTGCAGCTGCCATGGCCCCGCCCCCTCCCTGCTCTCTGCTCAGCTCAGAGCAGAGGAAAAACTCCTCTCATCCTTCTGTTCATGTAAACGAAGTTATTGGCAGTAAATATCTCTTTTCTGGATATTTTTGAGTAAAACATCAGAGATCCTGTAACTATTGTGCATTAACATCACACATATTCCCACCAATAAAGCACTAACGTGCGTATATCATCAGTGACAAAAGTGTCCCTGTCACAATTAACAAAAAACATTATAAAAAATGTATTCATTGATATTTTGTTTTCTCTCTTTTTTTTTTTTTTTTGCATAAATCTTTTAGTCAACTGATCGACGAGCCCTGATCATAAATACCAAATGAATAAATATTTTAAAAATTTTAACTCTTGTTATGCCAGTGTATGTAGTAGCATCTCCTTTTTTTTTTTTTTTTCTTTTTTTTGTAAAAAAAACACACAAAAATGTTTTTATTTTTAATATTCTCAAAGCAAACTGGATTTTTTTAGAGGGGTTTATTATAGCCTTGGTTATGTCAAAGATTATCAACAACATTCATTTTTAGTGATAATATTTTTCCCTGTGCTATGTACAATCTAAATACCAACTCCCATTAAAACTTGTTGTAACATTTTGTTATTACAAAAAAAAATCACAAATCCATCTAAACCAGTGTTGTTGGTAATCTTTGACAGACCCAAGGCTCTGGGTTCCTGTTACATACACTGGCATAAAAAGGGTTAAAATTCTGAAAGTAATACAAATTTGCTATTTATGATCAGGGCAGAAGATTAAAAG
This sequence comes from Bostrychus sinensis, assembly GCA_020698575.1. Lineage (NCBI taxonomy): Eukaryota > Metazoa > Chordata > Actinopteri > Gobiiformes > Eleotridae > Bostrychus > Bostrychus sinensis. The sequence continues at coordinate 43,968,772 of CM036239.1, read as the reverse complement.
ATGTATGCAAACAGAAAGAAATATGAATTTATACATTTTTTTTATGATGTTTTGTGGACAAGGACACTTTTGTCAATTAACAGGCCATTATGCAAAATATTTTTAATTGTGAATAAATCAGCTGTACCATTGTTATCAGTAAAACTAACATTTCATTTAAACATGTTTACCTCATATCTGTGGCCACATGTGCATTTTTTTATGAAATATGAAAAAAATAAATACTGCTTATAGCACCTGTAACCTTGCTCAATTGTCTTGACCAAAATGTATTCGGTTGTGCAGGTCACCATTTTACTCTTCAAGATGTATGACTCTGCAGCGACTGTATACAAAAAAATATGTTCACATGTCAATGACCAGATTTTATTTATTTAGCAAAATATTGTTTTAAACACTATTTTTGAGGACAGTTTACAAATTTCCTCAAAATATTTTGGTTCCCTCATTTTGCATTATTTTATTTGTTTCATTATTTAATTTTATTTTTCATTCTTCATATTTATTTATTTATTTTTACAATTCACAACAAGAAAAAAAGTTGGATGGATGTACAGTATATCTACTTTTGCAGCTCTTTAATCTATGTGTACATATGTATCTATACACTATATCATACACTTATGTAAATCTGTTGATATTAGTCAGAATTGAGTTAATTATGCAATGCTATATTACAAGGCACAAGCTATTCAAGTCGTATCAAAGCAAGATGTAAGTTTTCCTTTACTAACTCTGTGGTTCAGTAGCAGTGCAGGAAGAAAATAGTTTGGTGTATTCACAAAACAAAATGGCTGTTCCTCCTCCCCCCGACTATGAGCATTTTTTACCAGTTGTCACATCGCGGCGGTCTTGTTTGTCGTCTCACACAGAGCCGAGTCGAGCTCCTGACATAACAACAGCGCACCATACGTGCTGTATATTGTTCCTGCCTCCCGGAGAGCTGTCGGTTTTAACGCCACAGCAATGCACGGAAACCTCGGAGACCCGGCCATTATGAGGTCCATCATGCTCGCTCCGGAGGAAGAGGGGGGGGGGGGGCACACCCGGCGCCCCGCATCGTAAACAACAAATCGATAGCTCATTTGTCATTTGCTTTGGAAGGAAACAAGTTTTTTGGTGGGAGAGATCCACTTTTCCAATCCAAATGAACCGATCAATCTCTGCTCTCTCCTGGGGCCTTCCCCCGGCAGCTGAGTGGGCTGAAGGAAGCGGGCGGAAAAAAGCGCTCCGTCTACGTTTTGCCACTCATTTCTTATCTGCCTCAGTTCCTCATCTCTCTTCCCCTCGTGCTAATACTCCCCGCGCCGTGAAAGAATTGCATGCGTCTGTCTGTCTTCAAATTTGTCTCTTTCTCACCACTTTTTTTTTTTTTTTTTTTTTTCCAGTACAACACCACCCACGTTGCCTTCCCGTAGTGCATTTGTAATCCGGAGAGAGTGAGAGGAAGAGGAGGAGGATGAGAATGGCTTCTACTGTTCCGCACTGATGCTATTTTGTTGTTTAAGTGGGGGGCAGAGTGTTCCTGCCACAGTGCTGCTGATGCTGAACGGGACTGGCAGGTGGATTATACCTTGTGCCGCTTTGTCCCTGGACAAATTTAAAGGCAGCCCAACTACTAGGCGCCATGGGAAAACCTTAGCTACAGGGAATCAGGCTCTAGCTTTCTCTGTCTCGCCCTTACTTTAGGTCACACAACTTTTTACTGCAACTTAGAGCTACAATACCTGAAAATCTTCTTCCTACATTATAGTTCTAACCACGCCTCTCAACACAGGAACATTTTGTTCTGATTTTTTTATTTAAAAAGAAAAGAAATACACAGTTTGTGTTTGTAAAATACTAAGTTTAACAATACGACAAGTTGAGAGCTTACCTTAAACTTAGCCTTAGACTAACTATAATCATCAAGTTGATCACTGGGGGTCAGCCCAATGTTCCCACAGCCCTATATTCCCACATTTCAAAATTAGACTCTATGTTACCAAAGCCCTATGTTCCCACATTTTAAAATTAGGCTATATATTCCCACATTTCAAAACTAAGCTATTTGTTCCCAAAGCCCTGTGTTTCCACATTTCAAATTTAGGTTCTATGTTCCCACAGCCTTATGTTCCTACATTTTAAAATTAGGCTCTATGTTCCCACAGCCCTATTTTCCCACATTCCTGAGATTTAGAGTTATAGCATTAGGGGTTGGGGTTAAACATGCACTATTCACCAGAAAAGTATGAACAGAGAACTTTGGGAATGCAGGGCTGTGGGAACATAGAGCTGCAGGAACTTAGGGCTCTGGGAACATAGAGCTATGGGACTACACTCACGACCAACCTCTGAACAATTTCATCAATTCAATCAAGCCTAGATGACCTAAATATATATATATGGGTTTCCTCAAATGCAAGCTAAAGGATATAAAAATGCATTCTTTTTAAATATTGGATTTTCCTCACTTCATGCTACAATTCACCATTTTCTCTCTTTTATGCAAGTGAATCTCTGGCTGATTCTCCACACAAGAGCCTGTGGAGGATGAGATCAAGTAGCAGAGTGTGTGTGAGCGGCGCTAGTAACAAGAGAAGACTAGAATACTCTCAGGGCTCTTTAGACAAAGTGTACTCAAACCCAACACAAGTACAACAGCCCATCATTACTGAGACACTAGATCTTTGCCATTCAAGAGCTATAAATGCCCTCCAGACTGAAAACAAATGGAGAATATTGTAAAACAAAATGGGTCAGTATTTCAGTTGATCGTAAGTTATTATGGGATTTTAGTATACGGCTCTGAAAGCAAAAAATAAGAGACCACTGCTGTTTATTCTTAAATCAGCCTCTCTCTGGGTACGACAACTATTCCAGGCCAATGGCTGTAAAATTCCTTGGCACACCTCACTCTGCGTTGTGATTTTTGGGACGGCAGTAGCTCAGTAGGTAGAGCCGCCCACTAAAAAGGAAGATTGGCAAATTTTATATTGCACACTGCCATTATGTTCTTGGCAAAGACCCGTCACCTACCTTTCCTGTATTTTATTTTTATTTTAATGCATTGTAATTTTCTTAGTTATGTTTAGCTATGCTCTAAAAAAAAGTTTTATATGAAAATGAGTAGAAGTGTCACCAAAAACTAAGCCAGTGTTCAGTTCACCATGTATAAAAAAAAAAAAAAAAAAAACTTGAGAAACTGATTATTTTTTGCAGTAGTCTCATTCAACTATAACTTTATAATGTGGAACACTTGTAATTCTGCAAAAAAAGTCTATATATCTTGATCATCTGACACATTTGAAGCATTAAATCCCACAGAGACATACTTTAAGTGTTAAGTGTGAATATAGCGGTGCACAGATAAAGGACCACTTTAGGCTGAATCATTTCAATTAGAGGCTTTTAAGTACCACATAAGAACACCTGAGTACAGCAGAGTTTCACACAGTGATTTACACAATATACACCCAGAGTCAAGGCAGGTACTCAATGGCTATATGTTAATACAAGAAAAATGGCTTGGATGACCTTTTGTTCCTCATTTATTTGGCTTAGCCTTCAAAATGGTTTATAGCAGCCTTTTTCCTAAGAATTCTAGCCTGAATGTACATGCCACTACCTGATCGTAAGAAAGTAGTAAGGACGATTTTCACTTTTTATTTCATTTCTGTCAGTTGCACAGCAAAATTAAAATGCGTATTTTTTAGTCTGTAGTAATTGTAGTTCCTATATATGGTTTTGTTTGTTTGTTTTGTTTTTTCTCATAAATTTTCTTTACCTTATTCTTTTGAAAGAATGTGGGTGGCTGAAGTCAGTCCTAGCAACTATGAAAGACAACCACTAATTCATTCACTAGGGGCAATTTAGATGGACCAAATCGCCTAATACTAATACTGATACAAATACTAATACTAATACTAATAGTCTTGGGAGCCAGCACAGAAATGTCAGTTCGCCTGCCCGGCTCGTTATGCAGTTGTCAACAAGCCAAAACTTGGACCAGTAAAGAATGTCCACAACCAGCAAAATGTTGTCTTTGATATTGAATAATGTAATGCTAATGCTTAGAACAGTATATAACGGCATGTCATGTTAAAACTAGAGATGAATTAGAGATGCTGAGAGAGATGTTTGTGAGAATAGTTGTGCTGCTTTGTAGAAGTGAAGTTTTTTTTTCTGTGCTTAGTTTATTAATTCCAGTGTTTCTGCCCATGATATCTGTATTATTGCTGTTACTGTAAACTTTTAGCATGTCCTCGGGACCCTCCGAGGAGACAGTGTGGTCGAGCTGTTGTGATGGCTGGTGTGATGGTGTGATGTCCAGACGACTGCACATCCCATAGCATGCAAACGCTGTGGAGTAGGTCCTATTTACTTCAAGCCTACAAAAGCGGGTCTAAAGCAATTTGTGTATTGAGTTTATAAAGCTAGAACCTCCCAGTGAGCCTAGATCCTGCACAGATAGGTCTAGTACTAGCTGGGTTAGGGTTAGTTCTCGATACAGCATTAGTCAAGGATTCACTAATGCTAACACTAACACTAACACTAACACCAGAAATTTTGGACAATTCTCTGTTTCCAACTTGTTATAATGACATGGTTTAATAATTGTGCTTACACTCTTATACTTGGTGCAATGGTCATCTGTTTTAATGCCTTTACAGATATAAACAGTGGATTTGGATAAAAGTAGAGATCACTGCAATATTATTAGTAATATTATTTATTTTTGTATTTCAGTGAAAACCATACTGATAGAAACTGCCAGATTTATTATGAGTTTAAAAATATTGCTGTTCCTCAATTTCCAACATCACTGTTTTTTTTTTGTTTTTTTTTTTTTTTAACTTACCATTAGAATTAGCCTTATCCTACAGTCAAATGATGGCCGCCCAACGTGCCACTGAAGAGGCTGCCATGTCCTCTCTAGTGTTCTTTTCCGTCTCTATCTCTCCGACCACCACCAACCAAACAATTACACATTTATACACCAGGGGCAAAGACACAACGGCAGTATGCAGTACCTGTAGCGGAGATTAATCCATCAAACTTCCAGTTAGTGGGCTAAAGGCTCTACCTACTGAGCTACTTCCGCCCCAACACATGCAGGCCTTTGTACGGTGGGAGGAAGCCAGAGAGAATCCACAGTAACTAATACTATCTCTTCGTCATTATTTGTAGCCAAACTCTGAGTCAGTGCACCATCCCTCCTGTCCCTCCTGTCGCCTCGCGGTGGTCTCAGTCACACAGTGTACCGCAGCAACACACTGGGGGATCTGTCCGTCTCAAGCGGCTAAAGCATAAAACGCTAGCAGTGCAACAAAAAAAAAAAAAAGCTTGATTAAATACATGACAACTTCACACCATGGAAAATTTATCACGCTCAAGCTTTTATGTAACCAACAGCTGTGTGTCCCGCATATACAACCGCGACGATTACTGCTCTCCTTTTTCTTTCCCCCGCTGCCCTTGTACTTTACACACACACACTTATACATTATACTATACTATACAGTGAGAACGAAAAGTCAGATCCTCCCCTCTCCGTCTTTATCTGTCATGGAAGTCCGGCCTCTGGTGGCCTGCTCCCCCGAGGGCTCTGGGAAACTCTCCAGATTGACTTTGTCCTCTCTCCGGAGATCAGCACGTCTCCCTCGGGATTCACACGTTTTTTTCTGCGTATTGCAAAAAAAAAAACACACACACACGCAGTAGTTTGCACGCACTAGAGCAAACACAGTGTACGTGTGAATTCTGGTACATTTACCACAACGTAGAATAAAATGGATATAGCTATAGTGCGGGCTTTAAACAATAGCTTTTGCAAATAGTTTTTTACATACAGTTTGTAGACTGTAGTCTGTCCAAAATCCAGGCACAAAGCGTGACAAGCCAGTGTACTTTTTGTGTCCCCGTCCCCAACCCGGATAAATGGGGGAGGGTTGAATCAGGAAGCAGTGGTGGATTTTAACAAAGTTAAAGGTCTTAGTTACTTTACTTAAGTACAGTTTTTTGTATCTGTTCTTTACTTGAGTAAATTTTATAAGGAGTACTTTTAATTTTACTTTTACTTAACTACATTTTGTTGTAAGTATCTGTACTTTTTACTTCACTACATTTTTTAAAATTAGTTTAAAGTAAAAAGTATTTTAAGTTAGGTTTAAAATTATGTGTTTTTGCTATGTCCTCAGTGTAGACACAGTAAAGTATAAAAGATGCAATAAAGTAGTACTTCTTTAGAAATATCAAAATAATACAGACAAGGGATTACACCAACTGGTTCAGTCTGTTCTATTGCACCGGTTAACCATTCGTTCTCAGCAGTTTTTTCAGTAAATTTATTAGTTCTCAAAATTATGCAAAATACTTTCACTACATTTTTTTCCCCTCAAAAGTACATATAAAGTGCATATGACATTTTTTTTTTAAATTCATAATTAATCAATACCTGTGTAAAGGGTTACTGTACATTACAGCACCATTTGTCAGTATTATACAGAATCTTTAGAAACTGTGCCTTACGAGATATGATGTAGACGGAAGGAAAAGTAGAACTTTAGCCTGAGTTTAGAACTGGACTTGGGACCTGGATCAGGACAGTGACAGTGGTCTTTGCTTTCCCAGGAGCTGGTGAGGGCTCAATAAATGCACACAATAAGCCTTGCAGCCCGGCTGGTCGTAGATCTAAACCGGTTTAGGCTTTAGAGAGAGACCAAGCAGGACCACTGCAACATGCTAACGTTAGCTCAACAGGCGCCTGTCCTCTGTGTGGGCTTTGCCAACAAAAAATTAATAAATAAATAAATAAATAAATAAATAAAAGTGCCAACCACTTTTGTTTTGCTTATTTATTATTTATTTTAATTTTCCATAACAATGTAAGCCGATCGTAATTCTCACAAACAGCACAGTCAGGGGCCCCCACATGAAGTGATTTAAAAGCAATCACCTGCGCTGCTCTCCCCACTCTTCGCCCGTGAACAGCACACCACATTCAGCGAACTTCATCTGCTCCGACGGATTCAGTTATGATCCCTGCCCCTGGCTCGAGACGAGCCTGTCCCAGGCTGAGGCTGAGCTGGGGAGCGAAGCAGACTGTGACACTGTGGCAGTGCCATTTGTTTAAACTGGAATAATCTCTACATGAGAGTCACAAGCTTTGGACGTGCTCCTCTCCTAAAAGCTAAGTTTCCATTCTGTTCAAAAGTGCGCTGAATACAGATGTGAGAGGGGAAGAATAAGCGAGGAGTGGAGTCCATGTCTCTTTATTCCCACACAGCCACAGCTGCCTGTTGTGGCTACTGCAAGCAGCTTCAGCTAATAATAATAAAACTAAAAAAAAAATTAAAAAAAAAAAATTAAAAAAAAACACACACACATTGATTGGATACTAATTGAAAAGGGCAATTTCCTTATTTGTGTTGATTTAGTGAGTAACATTAGTTATTATGACCGAACACATTAGCTTTAGCAGAATTCCAAACCAAAGCTCCATTTCTCTCCTGTGCCCATCGTTTCTTATTATATTGGCTGCTCTCAGTCTCTCTCAGGTCAGACAGACTCAGAATGACCTGGTTGTGGTCCGTATTTTATTTGTGGAAAGAGATTTTCCAGTTTATCTCATCCATGCTCCCTACAGTAGAACTGCACAGTGGTAGATTGTTTACCTCTTGAGACGTCACAGCTCACTGTCGCTCTCAACGCGGAAGTAAAATTTCTCACAAAAACGGCTCCTAACTCCAAACTAGAGGCTATTAAATATGAATTTTCACTGAAATCATAAATTCTAAGATTGTACCTATGCTGTGGTGAAATAGGTAGGTAGTAGTTTTATACTTTTACTTAAATAAAAATTTTAAGGTTGTACTTTAACTTTTACTTGAGTGAACTTTTGCTCCTTTAGCTGTACTTTTACTTAAGTAAAGAAATTGAGTACTTCTTCCACCATTGTCAGGAAGGGCATCTGGTGAAAAATCTATATTTAACACTTTCATATGCAGTACAGTGACAGGTTTTAAAGAAAAGCTGTAATCAAAGTAGAACACTGAGGGCACTTATAGAGTGTAGACCTGGGCTCAAACTTGAAGATCCTCTAGTTCAGTGGTAAATGCTTTTTCCATCTAACTAAGAGTAAATTGGATCCATGCAGTGCAATCCTAAAACAATACATTTTTTTGTGAATTTATTTTATTTATGCAGTCTCTTTTGCTTTCATATGATTTCATACTGTGCAAAAGGCTTGAACTTTTTTTTTTTTTTTTTTTTAAGAATCTGCTCAAAAAAGGTGTGTCAATGTCCAAAGATGCTGAATAAACTGCAAAAAAAGAACAAAAATCAACACTAAAAGCACTCAGAGAACATAGATGTATGCCAAGGCACTGGTCAAGGCAATGGTAAAGACCTGGACTCTTCTAAGTCAGGGGTAAATGCTCTTTCCATTGAGCCTCAAAAGCAGTGTATCTCACAAGAGTAAATAATCCACTAAAACTAATCATTTGTTCTTTTAGTAAATCTAATATCTTCAATCCATATCTCAAAATGGTACAGAACAATAACACAACAAAATGAATTGTTTTGTCCCATTACTACATAAAATACATTAAAGTCCTACAATGGTGCAGTGTGCCTTCTCGTCCTCTGTGACCTTCCTCTCTTATCCTTTTCCAACATGACCACATTGTTCATTAATTGCAGACTCTATCGTTATGCAAATGAGTGTGTTAATATTAATGACTGTTATTAGTGTTGATGATGAGAGGGTGGGACCATTAGCTTTATCCTACCCAGCTGGCGTCCACTTAATGCTACTGTTAATGTATGGTCTGTTTACTTCTTCGCTGGAGTTTGCACAAATTGTTTGAGCACAATTTGTTTTTCAAAGGCCTTGCAAAGTGGCTAGAGACTGGCTTTTAGATGAGAAGATTATTAGTTCAACCAAAAGCATACTCTATAGATTTACTCATTAATAAAGCTACTTATCTGTAAAGCTCATTTCAAATTTGGATTTCGAAATGTTTTGCAGCGCTCAAGCATGTGCGTTTGAGTTTAAGGGAGCTTTGTGTGACTACAACATTTTTATGACTGCAAGACTTGCCAAAATATCCATGGCTCAACAAATTTGTTAGACAAATATAATACGGCTGCAATCAGAAATATTTAACTCAAACATTTTAAGAATTTATCAATGAAAGATTTTCCCAGAAGACAAAAAGATCCTGGAGCAGTGGCCTTCTCAGTCACCAGATTTAGATTCCTTTGAAAATCTTTGATGGGATTCAAAAATGGCATTTGCAGGATGGAGGTCATCAAACATTACTGAGCTAGAGGCGTTTGCAGGTGAAGCATTGGCCAAGATTGTTAGAAGTTTGTTAGCAATTAGTGAAAACATCTGTTAGAAGTTAAAAGTTAAAGACTGCTCCACAAACTACTGAAGCTAAAGGGCTGAATAATACTGCCAATGCCTATGTTTTAAAAGAGTCACATTTTTCATTTGAACTTCAAACCTAAATTACCCTCTCACTCAGATATGTAACAATAAATAGTTTTGTTGTTTAATGATTTTTTTTTTCCCCAAAAGCACATTTGACAACATGATCAAAATCTACAGTTACAGCCATGTCTGAAAAGGAGATATTAATGTGTAATTAGAAAGTACACCTTATCATAATTAACAACACAGTTCTCTAGTTAACACACATTTTTACCTATAACAAAATAATTATCCTAGTAACTATAGAATACACATCCATACACTTACATATCATTATATATATATATATATATATATATATATATATATATATATATATATATATATATACATATACATCCACATAATAATTTCCACTATTCACTTCTGAAAAGTAGTGAATAGTGTATAAACTCAAATTTCTGAACATTTCTGAACAATTTTGAACATTCTGAGTTTGAGTTTTGAGCTAAATAGTGCACTATTGCAGCCATATAGGGCTTGAGAGTATTAAAAAATTTGCACATAGCCACAGTAATAGAATAAAATGTGTGGGTAAAGCCTATACACTGAATCTTTGCTTTGAGTGAAATTAATAGTGCAAAAATAAGACTCAATGCTGAGCTACATGAGTAATTGATAATCGATCTGTAATATAATTGCAGAGCATTCAGTGAACTTGAAGACTCAGTGGAGGCTAAACACTAATTTTAACTGCTTCACTTCTCTCCATCTCCGAACTTAAGGCGTATTCACATTGTTTTGCTTTTATAGCAGCCCATTAGAATGCAAGCAGTGTCTTCCTCTGCTATCGGAAGAGAGAATAAGAGAGGCAAAAGATGATTCACTGAAGAGGACATTAATTGTAACCTTGGCATATTTGTTCAGCTAATCGCCAGAACAAAGCACTTCTGGCCTTGATCGTAGTGGCACTGGGAATTACTGAGGGTGCTGAAGAAATCAGTTACTCTATGTTTGAAAAGAGCTAAATTACAAAATATAGCTGCGACAAATCTGCTTTTATTACCAATAGAAGTGTTGCCTCTAAACTTTTGGGAACATAATGGCACTAATTACTTTACTACTGCCATAAACAGGTGAAGAGACCAGCAAAGGCTAGCAGAGTGCATTTATGTAACACTTTTTTTGAACCAAAACAGAGCAGAAAAAAGTTTTTTACAATGTTAAACTTTTTTAATGATGTCCTTTTACTACAAAATGAAAAAAAAAAAAAAAAAACTGTGAGGAATCAGTGGAAACAGAGCTGTACACTTTTTTTTCTTTTTTTTTTTTCTTTTAGATAAATGAATTGGCTTGTTGATTGGTCAGTGGTTCCTGTAGTGGGTTTCTGGAACCGAGCATTCTGAGGGCACAGGTCAGCTGTGCCAGAGAATACAAGATTACATAAAAGTGTGAATGAAGCAATTCCAGTTATCTTTTGATGAAGGAACAACATTGCAACGGTATGTTAGAAAGCTCAGAAGAGTCTATTTTGTGTAGTTGATAGCCAGATATCCCCTTTAAAAATGTATCCTATTGTTGTTAATGAGGCTGTTGAAGACTAAAACTTGTGGTGCTATGTTTTAAAGCAAAATTAGCATGATGTTTTTTCACAGACAAGGCTTTTAACTACTCATAGACAGTGCTTTTTGCTACAAACATGAATACATATGTATTTATTAAAAGAGTTTATCACTTGCTGCACAATACATCACGCATACATCAACTGAACATTTGTCTTCAAAATTGATGTGTTGGAAACAAGAAAAATGGGCAAGCATAAGGATTGTAGTCTGTTTGACAAGAGCCACATTGTGATGGCTGCAGACAACTGAGTCAGAGCATGGCCAGAACTGCAGCTCTTGTGAGGTTTCTCTGTCTGCAGTGGTCAGTATTTAGTAAAAGAGGTCTAAGGAAGGAACAGTGGCGAACCGGCAACAGTAGCAAACAGAAAGGTGGTCATAATGTTATGCCTGATCTGGGTATATGTACACGTTCCAATTGTGATGGGCGGGAAATATATAAAATAGCTGAAGGGAAACCACTAAATACTAATAAGTGCAATAAAATGTCCTGACACATATAAAACCAAAAATAAAAACTTCTTTACAGAGAAATTATCACTGGATTTTCATCTGTATCTTTTAGTCAATATAATACACTTTATTACTCTCACTAAGGCTGTGATACAGGCTGATATTTATTTAGTGTTTAGTACCAAATCCTACTTTAATTATTACAAACTTTCAATTTTCTAATATATGCACATGCATTTACTAATGTTGACTCTACTCCTTTTCACACGACTGCAGCTTAAATACAGATATTAAACTCTTCCTGAAGCCATTTTATGAGGAGCCTAAAATACTCTCATTACATAATCATCTTATCTGATGCAGATTAACAGATTATCAAATGTTTTTAAAACCTCTCATTCAGAGTCTCTGCCTATACCGCATGGTTGATTTTAACTTCTAAAAGATGACTGCTAAAATCCATTTTTTCATTCTTGAACATGATAAGTCTCTCTGTTGTAGGAAAAATTACCATGCTAATCTCCATAGAGGGAGCCATTTTAGTTCAAATACTTGGTCGTTTGGGTGCAACTGCCCAGGTAGGACAAACTGAGCAATGCTAGAGGAGAAGCACACTAGTTTTTCCTGTTTTATCAAAGCACAGGACATGCTAAATTTATCTGTAGCAAAGCTTTTAAATCACAAAATAGAATTACTAACACCATAGCTGTTCACATGCTGTGAAAAGAGTATGAGGTTTGCAATTGTAATGCGCCTTTTTGTTACCATTAATCTTCATATGCTGTTTTTTTTTTTGTTTGTTTGTTTGTTTTGTGTGTCGCAGGTGGCTGGAACCTATGCTAGGAACTATGGGCTTTAGGCGGGGTACACCACGAGCAATGGCCAGTTTGTAAGTTTGTCACATTTATTCACTAAGAGCTGTTTTCTTAATTTCAATTAGCCAATTTTCTAACACATGCATTTCTTTGAATGGTAAGAAGAAGCTACAGTAACATGGAGAGGACACACAGACTCCACTCAAAGAGATTGGGTGTGTCCAAGGATCCAACCCACAACCTCCTTACATGAGGGGCAGGTGCGCCACTGCCACCATGCAGCCAATTTTTGTTACAAGATGTCACCAGACAGGTCCAAAATAACAAACCCCACCCACCAAATGTGTAATCTGTATTGAAAACATAAATAAAAATATATAACAATAAATAAATAAAAAAAACTATAAATATAAAACTTAATATAAACTACATAAATATAAATAAATACATTTTAAATAAAATAAAAAATAATAATGTTTTATCTTTCCAGAACAATGCGACAGTAGCTTACATAACATTTTGTGAGAGAAGTGTACTTACTTCAGTGCCCAAATATAAGGCCCTATTATACCGGAGTCTCTGGTACACAACGTGCTAGTAGTCTGACTTGGCCTTTGAAGTGCTATATCCCGCTAAGTGCTCATACAAAGTGTTGTTCCCTGAGAGAGCGCACCTCTGGCCCTGGGTCGGGCTCGGACAGATTTGGGAGGAGTGATTTGGGGCCAGCCCACGGCGTGCATTCAACACACAGCCCTGAGATTTTAGTCTTTACCTCCTCAGTCCTCCATCTATCAACAAAGACGTGGCCTCTGCTCTCTTAAATGGCTGCAGCCGCCTCCCATTACAACACAGTTTATCCACTTCTCAGCCTAGGAAAGGTACAGCTCTAGGCTTTCACTTGGGTTTTGTTTCAGTCAAGAATGGGTAACTTTGGACATTTTTTATTTTATTTTTAACCATTTGTTTTACTTCCATTAAGCAGATTATTGTTTTGGTTTGTTTAACTGTTAGCAGGATAATGGTTGGATTTTGATGACAATTTCAGTTAAGGTCAGTAATGAGCCAAAAATCAAAGGATATTATATTTTTTCAGGCTTTTTGTTATTTTTAGATTCCTTTGCATTAGTATTTCACATTTTATAACTTCAAATGATGTATAAATGCATGAAAAATGTTTTCTTTTGGGCTGTTACTTGCAGAGAACACTTATAAGGTGCCTGCTGCCCCCTGCTGGCAACGGTGGATAAATTGGCTAATTAGAACAGCTATTAGCAACATGATGCAAACATATAGATAAATGAGCTGACTGGTTTGTAGTGACGGCAATTTAAGCCCTGAAAATATTCAAAAGAGTCTGGTGACTTTAGAAACGGGCAGGAGCACATTCTGGTTACACATGTCTACGTAGAGCTGTGAGACTGAGCGTTTTCAGCTCTTGAGAACAGGGACGACCTCAGTATGCAACATTATAACATGGTTAAGCTCAAAAAAGTCGATTTAGCATATTAGGGGACCTTTACCACTGTTTAGAACCAGTCATTTTTAAAAGATTTTGTACTGTGTGTTGTACTGTGAAGTATGGCCAAACTACTAACTCCAGTCACAAGGGGTCAGTAAAGAATCAAATGATTGTTTTTACCATTGTGGCATAACAGTTTAGTGGCTCAACTGATACAGCATTTCCCCCTAAATTTGAAGCCCCCTAGTTCAAGTCCTGGTCTGGGTGCTATATCATTACCATTGCGAGAGAGGACCAATGATGTGAAGGCGGCCTGTGCTCTGCAAGTGCTTGTAGTTTTATATGTTGTATTTTGAACTTTTCTTGCACTGTATGCCAATCTGTCGAAAAAAATGCGTGAACTCGCGACCCTAGAAGCAGCTGTGTTTTATTTAACAACAAAAAGACTGCATCTGTGAGCTCTGTGTCGAGATAAAAGGCGCTCATTTAAATATTTTGAAAACATTTGCACACAGCTCATTTCATCATTTGGACATGAAAGCAGCCGATAAAAGTAAACACATACCTTGCAAATGTGTGGGGAAAAAGGCATTATTTCTAGCAAATATGGATGCCCTTTAGAGTAATTACAGCATAATATGTCTTCATAATCATGAGGAGATTACAAACAAAATGCTTCATTACCCAAATAACCTTCATTATCCCCAATAACTATTCAAGATGCATTGATCCGGTAAAATAAGTAGAAGAAAAATAGGTTCCAAGATGTGTATATACAATTTGTTTATGTAATTGTGAGTGGGCATCAAAAGCAAAACAATATTGTTTACTATGTGGCCTCATTTAGCCTTAGCAGCCAGCATTCACTAGAGGTTTGGCCTATGCATTGGCACACATAATAAAATGTACATACACTGTTTAGGGCATAGCATTAAACACCTGTCTATGATATTGGTGGTCATAATGTTATGCCAACACTATTTTGCCCTCAAATTCTTACGCTTGCCCATTTTTCCTGCTTCTAGCACATCAACACATCAAGGTTATCCACTTCACCTGTCAGGGGTCATAATGTTATGCCTGATCGGTGCAGTCAGACCAGATCTCTTGAGCCTTGCCTGTCATTTCCAAACGTCTCCTCTGTTAAAATGTCATAAAATGTCCATCGTGTGTCCCCAAATCGCCTCAGAGCTTTTTGGCAGAGCTCCACTGCTGCATGTTCAAAGTGGCATCAGGAGATTTTTAATCTGGAACAGTAACGTCAGCGCGGGCATCCCAGCGCCGTCTGACGATTCATTAAATTAATCAAACACATGCAGATGGACGCAGTAGTCATGTGGTTTACGGAGTGGATTACAAGCAACAAAGGAGACACAAGGCCAGCTATATGTCGACATTTTCTAATTTACAAATAATATGTCAACAATGACTATGTTGGCCAAAAGACATACTGGTAAAGTTTTTCTCTAACAATATTTTAACCAAGAATCTACCCAAAAAAAGCAAAACACAATGAAAGAAAAGTGTACTTTTTGTGCCATTTCCAAGCTTGGATAAATGGAGAAGATTGCACATAGATGGAAGGGCATCTGGCATAAAACCTACGAGGTAGATTAACACAGAAATACGGTAAAAAGTCGAAAGGAAAGAAGAAAAACAACAAGATAGTGACTAAACATGGCGGGATCAGTCTAACTCAGAAGTCCAAGGTAAGCTCTGGTTTGATGTAATTTACTATTTGGCTGGTGGCTGTTTAGTTTTCTCCTTCTAATGAAATAAAAGCATTCAAGGTCGCTATGCTGCAAAAACAAAACAATGCAAGCCCAGTTCACATAAGGACTCAACAGTTCCCCTAACATGACTTCTGCTGCCACACACCTGACTCTCATCTAGCTCTTCACATTAACACATAGCTTATTTTTTTGCATTAGACGCCAAAATAAATCAACAGACATCCAACCCACCTGTGATGTCAGCGCCGCCTTTTCCGCAGTGTCAGTGAACGCCTCACCTCTCAAAGCGGATTATTAACAGAGAAGAAGGACACTTTTCCGACTTAATCAGATGAAGGGAGAGGGACTGTGAAATGGAGAGGAGAGGCCACCACCAGCGCAATGCAGCAAGTGTATGATTTATCTGCCCCCGTAGGTGAAGGAGACGCCATTTGTATTCATTTGGCTTTATTTTTATCCCAGATTCATCTTCGCCTTCATGTGTCAACGCTGGTCTAACATTTATTTTGGCCATGATGTCCCATTACTGGCTCTTGTATAAAATTGCCCCCTTGTGACAATGCAAGATAGGTATAGGTGGTAATAAAAAAAAAAGGGAATGATTTTTATATTTATTTATTATATTTTATTTATTTAATTTGATTTTTTCAGTTTCTACAGTTCATAACTGGCATTAACATAAATGAATAAATAAATATATAAATAAATAAATAAATAAAGTATTGTATGGAATTGTTTATCTTTAGTACTGCCATTTTTCGCCATGGTTTTATGGGTAAAGTACTCAGAAAATCAAGCAAGGGAAAATATATTAACAAATTATTCTGTAAAAGCCTTTAAAATGTAGTTAAGTTAGTTAATGTAGTTTAAGACTGAAAAGTTTGGTGCTTCTAGGATGGTGCTACTGAAGACTGACTGAGTGTTATAAAAAACTCATTTTGAGAAAGCGACCTTTGAAGTTAATATTTCAGAAAAAAAAATCCATGGACACAAGTTAACAAAATGTTAGAAAATAGACACCTTAATGTGTAAAATTAACATTTTCATTATATTAGTGTAAACATGTTCAGGGTGCAAGATGTTGACATAGATTAATATATATATATATATATATATATATATATATATATATATATATATATATATATATATATATATATATATATATGTATATATATATGTTACTGGCAAGGTGAGCTGATGGCACTGGATACCCAAGGACACAGGCAGCAGAGAGTATGGTAGCAGAGAGTATGGGCCTCCTCATGGGGCTCTGCAGAACAATCAGATGAGAGTGAACAGTGACCGAAACCATGTTTAGGACAAAACACGCTGGAGAGGGCACGCAGGGGGCAGACGCACCAACCACTACAGCAGTCTGCTTTTACAGGCACTGACCCAAAAGGACTTTAAATACATTCATTCAAAAAAGGAAAAAAAAAAGTCAAATTTCTTCAAATGATGTAACTTAATGTGGTGCACACTATACTTTAGGTAACAGAAAGAAATTACTAATTACATGAACCAATCCAAGCAACTGCAATCCAGAAAATACAAAGTTAGATGGCTGTGTGCAGGATTAATCATATTGTACGAACCTGAGCTGCCAAGTTACACGTATCTATATTGTAAACATCAATGAGCTATAAACATTGTTGATACTGTTAAATCAATGCAAAACATTAACAAGTCAATACAGTGTCTAGTAGTAGGGTATTAACTGAAGTATTGTTAATTACACATTTATTAATGCTTTATTACTGCTTAATAGTGGTGCGTTATTACACAGTGTTATATATGTCTCACTGTGGGACATTTTATTCAGTTTTTACTGAATTTTATTCAGTTATTACTATTTCACCTTTACCGTTGTGTGCTTTTTATAATGTTTCTTTATTTCCATTTAATTACAATTAAACTGTATTTAGGCTTAGTAAATAGAACATGAAAACAGAAGTGCACTTCCCCACAACCCCAATTTTTAAATTATATAGTTTTACCAATTTTATGAAATGTTTAGAGGTCTAGTAACATTTTAATTAATATTGCATTCAAATGCTTCATTTACAGTACTTATTATTAGGGCTTTAATGTCTAGAATCCTAAAAAAGAAAAAAAAAAAAAAAAAAAAGTTAAAAGTTATTAGATTTCCTTTTCTTCTACTAGGTTCCATTTTGATTTATTTCAATGTATTATATTTTTAAATGGAAAGAAATGCTTTATGTTTCAGTCTTTAGGCTGAGAGCAGAGCCCTATATGCTTTTAGATATGATGTCACATAAAATACATAATATAATATAGTTGCTTGTGTGTACGTCTCCCTACCATTGGCCTATACTAGAATCTGAGATAGGGGCTATAGTATCCCAATTATCATTAAACCAGACCAGTAAATAAAAACATAAAATAAAAAAGATACTACTTAAACATTTAGCACATAAAGGTCACATTGATAAGCAAATAAATAGTGCAGTTGTCTAAAGTTGGTATGGATCATGTGAAGTTGGTGCTTAACCTACCTTCTCATTGGTCAGTGTAGTGCTAAAATTCACCTACAGACAACCATTCACAGCCATTTAGCATCTAATCCAAGCTCGGGTCCTCTACCAGAGGCCTGGGAGCTTGAGGGTTCTGCGCAGTATCTTTGCTGTTCCTAGGACTGCACTCTTCTGGACTGAGATGTCTGATGTTTTTCCTGGGATCTGCTGTAGCCACTCTTCCAGTTTGGGGGTTACTGCCCTGAGTGCTCCGATGACCACGGGCACCACTGTTGCCTTCACTTTCCAGGCCTTCTCAAGTTCTTCTCATGTTCCTTTTTCCTAATGTTACAATTGCTTGGTATTGCGATGTCAACCACAACAGCTTTCCTCTGCTGCTGTCCATCACCACAATCTCTGCTTGGTTCGCCACTACCATTTTGTCTGTCTGGATCTGGAAGTCCCACAGGATCTTAGCTCGGTCGTTCTCTATCACCTTTGGAGGTGTTTCCCACCTTGACCTCAGGACTTCCAGACTGTACTTTGCACAGATGTTCCTGTACACTATACCCGCCACTTGGTTATGATGCTCTATGTATGCTTTCCCTGCCAGCATCTTGGACCCTGCAGTTATGTGCTGGATTGTCTCAGGGGCCTCCTTGCACAGTCTGCACCTGGGATCTTGTCTTGTATGGTAGATCTGGGCCTCTATTGCTCTGGTGCTCAAGGCTGCTCCTGTGCAGCCATGATAAGTGCCTCTGTGCTGTCCTTCAGTCCAGCTCTTTCTAGCCACTGGTAGGATCTTTTTGTGGGAGAAATCTTAAGCATTTCCAGAGAGACACTAAAATCAAACAAATTAAAAGGAAAATAGCCACTGATCCACGAACAATTATTACTGTTAACTATGTAAATGTAACTAAACTGGTCTAAAAAACAACAATAATAACAGGAACATTCCATTATGTGTGCAAAAATCTAATTTAGAAGAAATAGATACAGTATAACCAATAGGAAGTGACTGTGCTGACTGTATGTTAGCCCTATAATGTTGCTGGTGGGTGTTGGTAGACACAGTCATTAAAAGTGATTGGTTAGCCTGCTTTCATGTGCAGAGGATTACGTGACATGATTTGTCGTACCATAAAATATTTCATAATGAGTGAAAATTGTCAGTCATTATCTTCCTACACAAAGCTGCAGGTGGTTGCAGCAGTCAGTTAGAGCACCTATTGTTGGGTTATTATTTGACAGCAAACAATATCAAGCTATTTTTAGCTGTAGGGCAAATTTAGGCATTACAACAGTATGGGGAAATAAAATAATAGTAGTACACTTTCTATGGTTCACTGTGGAGAATGAAAAGTGGCAAAATGAAATAAATAAATACAAAAATAATTGCCAATATAATAATGAAAAAACAAAAAACACATCAAAGCCAGCAGGCAGGTTCTGACACCTGATTAGTTACGCTGCACAGAAAAGAAAGTCAACACAGATCAATCCCAAACTTACCCCGCCTACTGAAATAATTATGTTTTTTTATTTTTTATTTAATGACACATTTAATTGATCATTTAATGATCCACATGATAGATACATATCGCATAGAAGTTTAGAGTTAACCTCATACTTTGAACATCAGGGGAAGGATTGCTATTATTTATCATATTTTTCTCTTTGTTGCTCCCCTTTGTCTGTTTATGAATGTTTGTGCTCTTTCACTCTGGAACTAGACATTGCTGAAGTAGCTGTTCTTTCTGTCTGACATACATCTTCCATGTTGATAATCAGACCAGTGCTTCAACATTTCATTGCAACCCACTTTTTACATGACTTATTTTCAGAATTACTTAGTTACTAGGCATTTTAAAATCTTTTTTTGTTTTATTAAATAATTTAATTGAAATCACTGTATATTCAGCGTCCCAGTGACTAGATGTTGGGTTCCCATCCACCAGTTGGGAATATTGCCGTTGTAGAACAATCAATAGGAGCTTGATAATAAAAAAGTAGATGACAAATTAAATGGTTATTTTTTTTCAGATGACTGGTACCACAATATAACATACTATTAAGTGACATTCTTAAAGTTTACTTCCCTCAGGCTTTTGCACATTGATTTAGTATAGGTTTTTACACTGGATGCTCTTCCTGATCTTCATTTATCCAGGCTTGGGACTGGCACAAAGCGTACACTGGTTTGCATCTTACTCTGGGTGTATTTAATATTCATTCATCTTCTTCCATGTATTCCTATTAGGGGTCGCGTGGAGCCTATCCCAGTAACTATGGGCCTTAGGTGGGGTACACTCTGGACAGGGCTGACACAAACTGTATACTAATACAGTTATTGCCAAATCATGTACTTTTCAAATATTCTATTGGGAAAAATAATTATTCCTTGCCGTTTTCCTTCTTGTGAATGTCCCTACAGTGAGCCGGCGCAGGCCTGCAGCTGAGAGCGCCCAGCTGCAGCAATTACAGGTACACAGTACACTACCAGACACATACATTATTAAACGAAATCATGTTCAGATGAAATTGCGAAGCCAGCCAATAAAGCTAAATTACCGAAGACAAAACGCGATGGCGGGGAAAGAGAAAGGGGCCTGGGCTGAAAACCGCATCGCATTAATGAACAACATCCTTTCTGAAAATGGAGAGGAAACACACCGAGTTGCACCTATCAGCGCAAGACAGAGAGAGCGCCAACACAACATTGACTACCTAATTATGCATTTTATCATCTCAGTCACAATAGAGTGCGTCCCTTCTTGAGTTGCCCAGTGTACCCGTGCAGCTGTTCGCCTCTGCTTTAATGAGGAAGATAAAGAATAATCACGAGGCGGTTATATTTACATCCAGCCACTGCCGAACGACTTCCACCCGCCGCATACACTCGCCTAATGATACTGCGGACAGTGCCTTCATTTTATATGGAGCTGGGAAATGCATGGCTAAAAACAATGTACCTTGGCCAAATGTTGTCCATTATTTAAAATGTGCTGGGACATAACCAACATGGGTTTAACTGCATAACATGAGGCAATGGCCAATTACTTTCCATGTGTTACAGCAATGTATGCAATAAGACGTGGTTTTATTATGTGGTACTTTTACTGCATGTGCACTCATTTTAATTGGATTCAACATTGTGCAAATTATTCATCAAATAAGTTTTATTTCACAGAATAAACCAGGCTTATTTGATGAATAACTAATTCAAATATGTTAATCTCTCAAAAAATGTAGCGTTGACAAGATGAAGCTTTCTAGTTTGAAAGGCTGCCTGCAATTTAAAAATGTGACTAGAGGCTCCTGAATAGTTTACATTTACAGTATGTACAAAGACAGATCCATTGACAAGTTTGTATATTGATAAAATATGAGCCATTGCTTTTGGTAATAAGCTACATTCAAACTACCTTTTCATTCATCATCTATACCAGTGGTTCTCAAACTGCAGTGCTGATACCAAAGTGCTGATACCACTGGTGGCACCCAGGATTTTGCAGTTTAAGTTAATTTTGCTTAATTCCTGGTTTAATCTTGGTTAAGACCTAGTTTTGTCCTATTTTCTTTTTAGTTTATTTCTGGTGTGGTCCTGGTTTAAACCTGGATTAGTCCTAATTTCATCCCAACTTAGATTTTAATTGTCATGATTATATTCATGATTTGGGCTGACCTTGAATATTTGAAAGCCAAATATATATGTATTTCTAAGGTGGCTGTGTTGGAGCCCTAGGCCTATAGTCTGTGGGTCCTTCCCCGGGAGCTTTTAACAAAAAATTAATTTCCTGTATTCTGGTGCATTTAAGATGATATAACACTATTTTCAGCTCCTACATTAAAAAAAAAAATTGAATAAAATGTATGGTTTTACTTTTTAGATTCAAGACAAAACACTGTTTATTACACATCACTTACATTTTAAACATGAGCTGTTGCTCTTCACAGGCCAAGATCAAACTATTTGAGCATTAACGTTTGCTTTTGTGTAATTTCTCTTGTTCCTCAATACCCAGTGGAGCCCTAGCCCCTGGGTGTGCTTTACTGCGCCCCTGCTGCTCCAGTACAGAGTCACACAGACTTCTGTCTCATCACACTGTTGACAGAGGCTCCAGAGAACTTTCATCAGGATGTCTGAACTTAAGTTTTATGTGGTTTTATTAATTATGCATCTAAAATAATAAGAGAAGTTACGCACCACTGTGGTGCCAAGCTTCTGATCGCATCCTTGGTAACTGCATGTCGTAGTTACTTATGATCATTTCTCCATGAATATGAGGTTGATTGTTATCAAACAAAGACTGATTTGAAGCTTGAAAGTTGTGACTCTGCTCATTCTGTCCATGATTTCTTTCTATGTATTTACTGTGATTGGCCAGACTCACCATGCCAGCAGCTTATAATATCACTGATGGCACACCGCAGCACTGAGAATGGGGTGACGGCTGGTGCCACCCCCTTGACAGCCTAGGCAGCTACCCATATCCCCTATGCCAAAGGATGGCTATAGTTTTCACATTTTACAAATTAGCTTAAGTATACAAATTTTATAGGATATCAAGATGTGGAGAATATGTATATGACATAGTAAATAAATGTGGTCAACTCATTTCTGTATTGTTCTAAGCAGCTACTGAACATGATCACGCTTTGGGAATAAGGCAAAGTTGTCACATCGTGTCTAAATAAAGCATCTATCCATCTGCACATGCCCATACTGTAGGCGTCTATCTACAAACTGAGAGGCCAAGTGTCTGCCTCCCTCGGGGCTCTCTCCACAGAAAAAGGGAAGTCAGTGTAATCACAAGGAGATGAAAGATACTGTAAGTGTGAGCCAAAGAAGAGAGCGGCGAAGTCGTACACTGCAGGGCCCTGACACCCATCATATGGAATCAGCACCTTGTGAGTAATGGGGGTTAAAAAGGGAGAGTGTTTCCTCTCTCAGCACCAGATGGGTTTGTGCGACTTGGACCGCAGCTCGGAGCAGCCAGTTTGTGCACGAGAGAGTGAACGAATGAGTGTGCACGCTTCCTGGCAGCTCTCTCTATGTCCGCAAATGGCATCAGAAAAGGGACGAAATTATGAACGGGATCTGGCAGTGCTTAGTGGCATGTGATCCAGTGAAGACATGTTTCAGAGGACATGTACATGAAATGAGTCAAACAAGCTGTCTTTTTACATGTCATCACATTTTATTGATTTGACAGCAGTGCTCAGTTTGTCCTCTCAGGGCAGTGGTAGCAACATGAAGTGTATTAACTAAGATGACTCATTGCTCATGGGTTCTACGGAGCAATGAGTCTCTGTGGTATGGGTACTACTGGTGGTACACAGGCTTCTTCAAGTTACTCTGGTTGTAGATTTGGACTGATGTTTGGACCTCTGCTAAGTTCTGGTTTAGACCTGGTTTAGACCTGGTTTAGGCACAGTGTAGTCCTGGTTTAGACCTGGCTTAAAATTGAACTTTAGACCACTGCTTAGTCCTGGTTTAGACCTGGTTTTGACTTGGTCTAGACCTGGTTTTGTCCTGGTTTAGACTTGGTTTAGGCACAGTGTAGTCCTGGTTTAGACCTGGTTTAAAATTGAACTTTAGATCACTGCTTAGTCCTGGTTTAGACCCAGTTTTGTTCTGGTTTAGACAGGGGTTAGACACAGTCGTCCTGGTCTAGACCTGGTTATGCCCTAGTCCAGTGTAATCCTGATATAGACCTGGTTTGAAATTGAAGTTTAGACTAGTTTAGACCACTGCTTAGTCCTGGTTTAGGCACAGTTTAGTCCTGGTTTAGTCCTGGTTTTGTCCCGTTTTGTTCTTATTTACTAACAGTTGTGAAAGTAGTCTTTTTTTTTTTTTTTTTTTTTTTTTTTTTACTTCAGAAAAAGTACAGCATATGGGCAAACATTTCCTCAAAAGTATAATGTGAAACTTTCTATGTAAGTTAAAGTATTAAACTACTCACTTTCAAATGTACCTAAATGTGAGGGATTATGATCCAGAATGGAGCTGATTATACTGAAATTAAAAAGCTGGCACAGTATAAGCTAAGTATTTTGATTGTTTTAAAGAGTGCTGCCTCACAACATGCTTTATATTAGGTAGGTTTTGTATTTACAACCAGGGCACAGCAAAAACAAATCATTTCATATATACCAACCAGTTCCAAAAAGCTAGTGGTGGAAAAAAAAAAACAGATATTTGCTTTAGAATGTTATTAGGTAAAAGTAAAAAGGATCCCTTTTAAAATAAAAAAGGAAAGTACAGCTACATTAAAATTGTTACATTCCACTACCATTTAATAATGCTTATTTTTAATATTGAAGATTGTACTAGCAAAGCCAAATATTTTCTGAGGTGGTACTTCAGTGCTATATAGATTAATATTATTTTCAGTATACAGAAAAATAAGAAGAATCTGTTCTATTTTTGCTGCATCCTGTGTAACATTTTACAAAACACATCGCTGAATAGGATTTTTCTTTTTTATGTTTTAATACATCGCCAGCTATTCTTACTGAGTTGCCGTTGTGCCTAAATATATCAGTGAAGTGTTTCTTTTTCTAAATGCATTTCCAAAAATTTATATTGATAAGGTATGATTTTAGGCTTCTAATAAATACTGTATATCACATTGGCTTTCACAGGGCTTAGAAAGCAATAGCAGCAAATCACAGAAACATGTTTAAGGGGAACATAGTTGCATATTATTCTGTTTACTATCTAAAAAAATGAGTATGGCACAGATTTGTGAGAGGAGGGATGTCTGCAAGTAAAATTAGGATCACTTTCTTCCATCAAGAGCTGGCAATGGATAGTGGTGTGAGTGATCCAATGTAGATGTGTTTGAGGGTAGCACAGATGACACTTACATGAAATTAGTCAAACAAGCTGCCTTTTGACATATTGCATTTTAAGGAGTAGAGTAGAAGCAGTAGAGGACTTTTTTTTTAACATCTGCTTTTTGGTGTTTCAAAATAAGTAAATAAAATGTTCCTCAAGCATTCGGTGATGACTCAAAAGTCTGCAGACGTTTATTGATTTCGCCGTTTCCTGAGGTGCTTGAAGGAAAAACGATTTGCTTTCTCGAAGACTCGAATGCACAACTCCTGGCAACAGCTATATTTTACGACTTGAGAGGGTGTACAGTAAATTCAACATACACATTACGGCAATTAACTGTAATGAAAGGAAGCCGAAAAGCACTGTCTGGTTTTGACTCGCAATTATCATCTAAACCAACACGCCAATTAACACATTGTGCATTGCCTAAGAGTGTGTTTGCATGAACAGTGTCCCTATATGGATCAATTGCAAAATTTGCTGTACTGCACAATTACACTTTTCTGACTGATCTAACTTCAGCAACCTCATTAAAACAACCAAGAAACACTCGCCTCAGATGACCAAAGAAGTGGAATAAGAATGTTTCTAGCATAAAAATAACATGTTTTATTGTACATGTGCATAGGGAAAGTAAGGACACCAGATGGGAGAAAAAAAAAAAAAAGTAAGGAGGAGCAAATAGTCCACGTTCAAGGGCTGAGCTCTTACTAGAATGTATAGGTGCCCTAGTCAACTGAGGACAACTGAGGCCCTATATGGGCTCCAAACCAAAAACATCTAAGCATTTTTTTTTAAGATCTCTTTTTGTTTCATATCCCGAATTGTGGCCATGCATATAGGAGACAGGGGAATATGAGACAAAATAAGACAGCTGGGTTCGGGTGTCCTTCCCCAGCAAAATTTGAATGAAACATATGTGTTTTCCTGTATTTTGCTGCATTTTCGATGATTGATCTGGCTACAGTTTTATGGTTTAAGTCCCTCCAGACAGCATCACCTAAGTGTTTTCCATCGCTGAAACAGCTTGTTCACTTGTTCAGGTAAATGACTGTCCTTAATAAATAAAATAAAATAAAATAAACTAAAAAATAAAAAAATGGTGAACAGCTCTGTTTTTCCTCACTTTTATTTTATTTATATAATATTCTTAAAGGTTGTGGAATGTGCAAAAGCTGTTGTAGAGATGACCATGATGGTTTAAAAAATTAATAAAAGCATAACATATTGAGGGTTTGGAAGCAGAGGAGCATAAGAGCCATTTTACAAATTTTACAAGAGAGCCAAAGCAAATATTCAGCAAAATTGATTCAGCTGTTGCTGCACCAAACATTTTTTTTTTTTTTGATATTCATGTGCCATCAAACTGAGACACTATTTGAAATTCATACCACCACAGTTTAAGTTTCCCAATCAACATATGGAGTAAACATATAGAACTTGGGTGTATGTGAGTGAACAACTGGTGAGGGTCATTCAGGGTAAAAGGTAAGGTTTCAATTAAACTAATGCTATTTCTTCTTGTAAAAATATGAAAACTATTACTACGACTAGTATTAACTTATTACAATTTCAGTACATCAGGACCCTTAGATTTCTGGACTCTCCTTATCTACACCTTTTTGGCATTAAAAAAAAAAAAAAAAAAAAAAAGTTTACCATTATGCCTTTTAGTTTTTATTAAATTAAATCTTTTGGGTCACTATTAAAGTTCTGTCCTTTTGGTATTAAAAAAAAAATCTGACTGAGAGCTTTCGTTTTATATATAATACTCATATTTGCCCAAAATGGCACCTACCCCCCTTTACCTCAAAGCCTTCAATATATATTGTTGCATAATATTTTGTATTTATTTATTTTGGCATAGTAGATATTTGTAGACTGATTGCAATTCTAAACCTCTCTCATTTTTAAAGCATATGAACATGTATTTTAGGCTCGCAGGGACATGATGTAGTTTAATTTTAGGTTTAATAGTGATTTAAACTTCATCAGTGAATATACATGTTCATATCCTAAACCCTCATGCAAGAATGTTTGGCCAATGCGAAATATATCTGTGCTTCTCCTCCAGCAGTGCTCAGTTTGTCCTCTCTGGCCAGCTGCAGAGATGCAATGTCATTTACCTAAGATGGTCCATTTCTCATGGGCTTGATAATGATTTAAACACAAGTATTATTCACATGAAGAAAAGGAGGCGCAAAAAGGCATGGAAAGGAGAAAACAAAAGACCTCCAGACCTTTGCTTTAACCCTGTTGTTGCAAAACATGTGGGTAGCACTGGTCATAGATGGATTTCTAAATTTGTGAATGTTTCCGTGAGCTCTGTTGGGGCCATAATCTGCGAGTGGAAAGAACATCATTCCAGCATAAACCAGCCATGTCAGAAAGATATTTAATATGTGATTTTCTGTATTTAATAGTTTAATATCACATTGGCTTTCAACATTGCATTTAAATGGAGGAAAACAGTTCCATGAAAGTACCTAGTACCTGTGGCAGAGATGTGCTTTTGTGAGACATGAGATGAAACACTGAGCCTAAAAGTGTTTTTGCAAAAGCATTTTCACAGTCTACAATTATACATTATTTAACGCTCTGGTTATTATTATTTTTTTTTTTATTACGTCCTATATTTTTGAGTTTTCCCATTGAGTTGTGCGCAGTGTTTTTTTGGTGCAGCCCTCCGCCGCACAGAATAAGGCTTTGTGGTTTATGTCAAGGTGCTGACAGTAAAAGGGAGAGGCGCTGCGCTGTTTGCATGAGCAGCAACAAACATCTCAAGAAAAAGTGCCACTGCCGAGAAAGAAACTTGATATTACAGCAAGTGAAGCAAAGGAAACACTCCTCACATTCCTGTCCATATTCAAGTCCTTGGCTTTTTAAACACAGCAGCTTACTCTCTGCTTTTAAACACTTCTCCAGTCACAAAGTTTTCAAGCTAGTTAAATGGGAAATACCAAATTGTTTTTCCTTGCACTGGAGGAAACCTTTGCACGTAAAAGTATTTTGGAAAAGGAATCAACTGTAAAAAGAATTTGACTTTAGGATGCCATATAGGCTGTATTATTAAAGTCAAGGTTATTAAAGGCTTCCTACATTATTTTAAGTTAGAAAACTAAACTAACTTTCAAAAAGCATCAAAAAAGCATAACATTAGACCTTTAAGTTGTCACTATAGCCCTGTATTTAAATAATTTACATAACGCAGTAGTAGCAGAGCCGTTCACCCACTAACCAGCAGGTTGGCGGTTTGATCCCCCGCCACCAGCACTGCATGCTGCCATTGTGTCCTTGGGCAAGACACTTCAGCCCCCTTGCCTGTATGAATGTGTAGGGCATTTGTAAAGGGCATTTCTTCTGGCCCAGAGTTGGAGACCGTTGATGCGTCATTGAACATCCATGGCTAAAAACTCATTTGCCATTAGTAGGAGTAATTTGAGTATTATTCTAACACTGGTGCTTTTATTTATAATTTAGTATTTTTTGGCCATGTAACATTGCAGCTTGTCGATACGCTTTCCACTTCTGGCTATAAGTAACAGATTTCATTGTAACAGCACCCCGAAGAGCAGTAGTAGTTCAGCTTTAAGGCAGACTGACATGGCTGTAATTTGTGACTTCAGCCCATAGTGGGGTCCGCTTAAGCAGTAATTATTAATTAACTGTTCATCGCCCATAGCCCAGCGAACAGACAGAGCCCCGTGGACAGGCGCTCTCGGCAGGGGGAACTTTTCTCTTCCAATTAGAGTGTGAGGAGACGTGTGGGAGAGCGGGATGGACAGGCAGCAAGCGTTTAAGAGGAACACTGCGGTAAGAGAAGAGCTGAAAGTACTGAGACCAGTGTTAATGCAGCCCGCAGCGGCTCAAAAAGGCTGGACCGCCGACTGTCAGAGTGTCAGATGGAGATGTAAAAATGCGCCCTGAGTACAGTAGGAAAGGCAGCTGTTCTGAATCGTGCAACTATCAGAGCTGTCTACACACTGCAGAGGTGGAAAGTGATTAGTCATTAAGTTTGCAGAAAATGAAATTTGTCAAGAAACTTTTTAAAACAAACACACTCTAATTATGTTAGAACATTTATGATAAACACGTTACTTTTATTCAAGTATATATATATATATTTTTCTAAGTCAAGTCTAACTCACAAAGTGTTGTATAATTTTGGTTTGGTTTGCTAACTTTTGGTTGCACATACTTTCCCTGAAGCTATCATTATCATCGTCATGACAACAGAAGTGTACTTCATGCAGAGCCATTGAAAAAGAAAGTTGCCCCAACGGGAGTGCAGTATACAGAAGATGAGGTGGATTTTTTAAAAGTTTTTCCTTACTAGATAGGAGGGTCTAAGGACAGCGGATGTCCTGGGACTGTTTAGTTTTGTGTAGTTATTGTTTAGGTCTGATTGTGTGTTTATGTTTTATTGTGTGACTCATTGTTTGTAAAGCCTTTTGAGGTGACTGCTGTTGTGATATTGGGCTATATAAATAAAAATGAATTGAAATGAATTCATGTAGCCACTGACATACATTTTTGGGTATGTAAATTTGATTTAAATCTGTAGATAATATATAATTTCATTCACTGAACATAATACCTTCAAAATTGTGACACAAACATATACAAATACAATCAATTATAGAAGGTAAAA
Organism: Bostrychus sinensis; assembly: GCA_020698575.1. Taxonomy (NCBI): domain Eukaryota; kingdom Metazoa; phylum Chordata; class Actinopteri; order Gobiiformes; family Eleotridae; genus Bostrychus; species Bostrychus sinensis. Next base: position 43,939,300 of record CM036239.1, on the reverse strand, counting down.
GGAGGAAAAATATTCTGAAAATGAAATGAAAAAATAACCAAAAATGACAAAAACAATGGCAAAAAAGACTACGTTTTGGACACAATGCATTAAATATATTTAAACTAAGGGTTTCCTGAGAAAACTAAAGTTCGGAAAACCATTTCTGAAACTTAATACTAAATCATATGTAATGTAAAACATTGCAAATGTGGAGGTCTCAACAGAGAGCCAGTAGCTCTGCAGAGCAGTTCGCCCACTGACCAGAAGGTTGGCGGAACTATCCCCGCTACCAGCCCTGCCTACTGCCGTTATGTCCTTGGACAAGACACATCATCCGCCTTGCCTTCAGTGTCTGTGGCACTGAAGTAAGAATGTGTTGGTGTGATTAGACAGACTGCCCCAAACTGTAAAGCGACTTTGAGTGTCTAGACAAGACTGATGCATCATCATTACTATTATTATTATTATTATTATTATTATTATTATTATTATTATTATTATTATTATTATTATTATTAAGCTCTGGTAATAGTCACATAAAGCAAAGCAAAGTCCTAAATCTCTGTCCATGTATGGCTAACTACCAAAAATTGTATACAGTGCTATAATTATTTTTTTAAAGTATAACCTCTAGATATTTCCAGTCATGTGATAGGTATAAGCAAACATTTTGGCAGACCAGTCTACCATACCTTTTATCCGTCCATTAATGCCCTAGTTTATATGGGCACTCACTCTGCACAGACTGACCTATAATATGTTTAGTATGTGCAGGATTTTATAGACAAGGCGGTTGTGAGTGGCAGTCGAGCTCAGACATATTAGCTCTGGGAGATTTATGAGTCCGACATATGAGGATGACTCTGATGGGCTAAGCCAGTGATTGGTGTGTTGGCCTTGCTAAGAACGTCACTCTGCGAAGGGCTCGGCAATACTTCAACACTTCAACACGAGTGGAACGATGATGGCTCATTTGAAAACCCAGGCAGAGCATATGAAGTCAATCCAGCCAGCCAACATCCTTCTTTATGATCACGTAAGTGCCGAAGTGATCTTCTGCTGGATGCTCAGGCTTTAAATCAAAGACAATTTTTTTTTTTTTTTTTTTTTTTTTTTAAGCTCAATAAAATTACAGGTGACTCACAGTTGCTATAGAAACGACCAGGCATTAGAATACAAAGTAGGCGTTTATTTAGTTACAGCTGTCAGAGAAAAAAAACAACAATAACAGAAGCACTGTCAGTGTCAGGAGCAGCAGGTAGAAGGGTTCGGGACAAGTTTACAACTATCTGCCTGAAAGGGTCTGACAAATATATCTCTGACAATTTGACATGATACATAAACAAGTAACTAAGAATTTTACTTGTAGTCTATGTATGTATTTAGGCAGCATTTAAAATAAGGTGGTACCAGAAACTAAGCTTGGTTTTAGAGCTGGGCGGCACAATATATAGCAAATGTATCTTTATCATGATATCAGCCATATCCATATCACAAGAACATACATCTTTTGCAATAATGTTATGGTTTTCCATCCAACAGAAATTAAAAAAAAAAAAAAAAATGGAATCATGCAAATTGTTTGGAAATGTGAGGAAATAGAAGGTTTTTTTCTCTGTTTCTGTTTTAAAGTAAAATCTTTAATGGACCAAAATGAGGCTAATTCAGTACTAACCCCAGTTTAAACTAAGGAAATAAAAAATAAAAAAATAAAAATAAAAAAAGGAAAATGCACTACCAAATAAAGACTAAACTGTGGGTAAACCAGGACTAAAATCAGGACTAAACAAGGTCTAAAACAGGTCTAAACCAAGGAATAAAGTAGGAATTAAAACAAAAACAAAAAAAGACTGCAAAAGACTACTAAATAAAGACTAAATTGTGGATAAACCAGGAATAAGCCACGTCTAAACCAGGTCTAAAGAAGGAGTTAACCAGAGCTAAACCAGGACTAAACCAAGTCTAACCCAGAACTAACCCAGGGAATAAAGTAGAGATTATCTTGAAAAAAAAGCATTCCTAAATCAAAACTAAACAGTGGTTAAACCAGGTCTAAAACAGGTCTAAAACAGGTCTAAAGAAGAAGTTAACCTGAGGTAAACCTAGACTAAACCAGGTCTAACCCAGGGAATAAATTAGGGATTATATACCAGGACTAAATCAGGATTAAACCAGGTTAAACCAGAATTTGAGTGGTGTTAACCGCAAAAGACTCTGAGTACCACTAGAAGAGGCATGCGTACCACAGGCTGAGAAACACTGGTTTATATATGTGTATGCTTTTGTAATATTGTCCAATGCTGTTTGTTTCTCAAGCACTTTTCGAGACTTCAGCGGCCTCCTTCTCATTCAAGCCCAATTAATTAGTATAAAACGCAGAGAGAGAGAGAGAGAAGAAGAAGAGCTGGATGCACAACAATACAGCATCAATAACCGGTGACGTTATCAACCACTCCGAAACCTGAGCACACCTGGGTCCACTCCATCATCCCAATGCTGCAGATTTATGAAGGTGACGGGTGCTGGGCAGAAGGGAACTCTGGGTAATGCTGGGTTCATTAGGAGAGAGCAAACCGCGCGGTTGAATGCATTACGACATCTGTACGAGCTCTATCATCTGGCATATTAAATATTTACAGTCAATGCATGCATACGGTATTAGTCACATTCAGCGCGCCACTTATTCATCTGTGCTTGCATTAACATCCATCATAGAAGTGGGAGCAAATGGTGCCGTTTTGTGTTTTGTAAATAATTGCCATATTTCGAATGGAGACACAGTGAAGCAGTTGTGAGCCATTTTAGATCTGGGGCCGACAAAGTGGCACCGGTTTGAGGAGATTATATGCAAACTGTTGTGTCTGTACAGTCTGTGATGATAAAGTGGGAACAGAGTGAAATGAGTATGGTACTTGCACATCAACTTGAGAGCAAGCCCTTTTCAATTATGATCTTAATAGGATTTTTGTGGTGCCATTCCCTAATAATGCTCATATTCTAAAAAGCTTAGAGATCATAATTTACAGGGGTGTAAGAATACGTTTGTGCAATGATACAATATGTATCAATTAGAAGTGTTTCGATGCGATTAAAGAACGATATTGGCTAATTTGGAACAATATGATTTGATACAATTCATATCAATAATTGATATAACAACTTTTTGCCAAAAATCATAAAAGTTTCCTCTCAAATGTAGCACCATGGCCGGGAGGTTGATTATGTCCAGCAAACAGAGAGTGAAGAAAAGTTGAATATAACATTTTATTTAATTAAAAACACAAAATTTATCTCCAAATAGCCAAATCTGGTTTTTGATATTTCCGATATTATCAATCGATACTTCATGTGTATCAATATTCACTTCCTAGAAAACGATACGGTTTGTTACAAGGTCATATGTATCGATGTAAAAAAAAAATTGATACAGCAATACAGTACAACTGTATCGTTACACTCCTAATAATTTATGTCCAACAATGTCCTTACTTCCTAATTAATGAGCAGTAATTATGACTTTATTAAGGGGGATATGTTGGTTAGTTGCTAATTAGTTGCAGAATATGGTCACACAGAATAATGGATAAATAGATGATTAATAATTATCAATTAAGAGCTAATTATCCACTAATTAGCCACAGCAACAATTTTATATAGCAGATACCCCTCCCATACTGAGACAGAGTGAAAATGTGTATTGCCCAAGGACACGATGACAGTGTGTGAACCGCTCAGAGCGAGGATTGAACCGCCAAGCCTCCTGTTAATGGGCAACCGGCTTAAAGGGGCTATATTATACACAATTTACTTTGACTCTGAGCTTTCCATTGTTATAATGTTCATCAAAAACATATCTGGTGTTGCGTTGTGTTTCATGCTGCTGAGTTTGGCGCTGAGTTTTGCCTTTCCCACAAAACTCCGCTCACTCCAGGAAGCACTGCCCAATCAACAAGCTCTCTACATCCAGTCTGCTCTCATTCATTTATCTAAAAACAGTGTACAGCTCTGTTTCCACTGATTCACCACAGCCATTTCCTTATTTTATGTGAGATGAAGTATGTTTTTCACTGATTATGTTCAAAAGACCACAACAAAACTACACTCTGCTGCCCCCTGCTGGTCTCTTCCCCCTGTTTCTTTATGGCACCAGTAGAGTACTTATTAAAACCTTTTCCTTTAGACAGATAATGTTTTTAAAGATTGTAAAACATGCAATGCTGCTCAAGAGGTGACCAAGATTGGATTAAAAATATATAAAAACATAATATACCCCCTTTGACCTCCTGACCCTCTGTCGACCCAATTAGTATATTATTTCTCAGTATTTTTAGCATGTGCTTATTGCATGTACATATATATTAATTTTTTATTGATCCTAAACTCTTATGATGTCTGGTAATGCATATTTTAAGGGTGTTTCTTTTTCCAAATTAAAAAGATGTCTTATAAAATGTTTATTTTTTGCTTCTCCTATAAAAGTAGAGGTACTGAGCCCTCAATGTAATATTTTGTTTGGCATTTTTGTGGACTCTCAGAGATGAAAATAATTTCCAGACTTTTTCAACACCTCATCTCAACAGCAGAGTAGCAATGCATTTAGTGAAGCTACAAGTAATTCTGCTTTGCTATCATAATTTTTCTCTAAAACCGGCTGCAATTACACTGGGCCATTTGTAAAATAAGCTAAGGAGATATATCCTAATATAGGCTCCTAAAAGTTAGAAAAGGATTTTAGCATGAAACAGACATATAGCTGTACATTTTAAACAATGGTGCCGCTGTGTATGCTTCAAAATAACTAAATGACTGATTACCAGATTACTCAGGCAGGAGGCTGAGAGGAAGACCGAAGAAGAGATTTATGGATGTAGAGAAAGAAGACATGAGGTGAGTTTGTGTCAGAGAAGATGGTGCAGGTAGAGTTAGATGGAGGCAGATGATTTGCTGTGTTGACTCCTGAAGGGGAATAGCCGAAAGGAAGAGAAGACCTCATTTCTCAAGCATTTTTAGATTTTTGTTATTAAACCTAACAAATGTAAAACTTCACACTTTCACTGACAAATCAGTGTTATGCAGTGCTAATAATAATAGTGCTAATATAGAAGCAACTGTCGACAAGTACTGTATTGCAGTATCCTAAAATATTATCCAGTATTAGCATATGAGCATGGGCTTTGAGTCTCCTAAGTAAATGAAATAAAGAACATTTTGCAACTACATTTGTTTTGTTTTTTTTCTTTGTTTTTTTTCTGCTTCCTTTTCTACTTCCTTTACCAAAACATACCAGTCACAATGTGATTTTGCAGTTTGTTTGTTTTTTACACTGGATGCCTTTCCTGTCACAAAAAGCAAAATACAGTGATGGGAGTGTAATATGTGAGAGAAGTGTCTTGCCCAGGGACACAAACACAGAATATACTATATAGGCTGTAAATGCTGGACTAAATATTTCTTGCTAACTAAATAGGAAAACTTTGGCTATTGCAATAATACCTCTGCCCCTTCCATGTTTGCAAAAACATTATAGATGTCTAGACCAGTGGTTCTCAAACTGTGGTACAGGTACCACTGGTGGTACATAGGTGTCTTCTGGTGGTACTCAGGAGTCTTCCACAGTTCTGATTTAGTTTACTTTAAAGGCAGTGTCACTGCTATTTTGGTCTTATTCTGGTGGGGGGTTAAATTTGACCACTGCTTAGGCCTGACCTGTTTATACTTGGTTACGTGCTGGTTTAGACCTGATTTAGCCTCAGTTTAGTCCTGGTTTAGTCCCTGTTTTGTCCTTATTTATTATTGTTAATTTTACTCAGTTTTAGTCAATTTTTGATGAAAGATAATGTGTGTTTATAAATGTATTGAATAGAAAAAGCATTTTTCTAGAGAATGTACCTATTTGTCATTGCTAGACCACCCCTTAATTACATTTGTTTTTTTTTTACCTGTGAAGAATTGAATTATTGCAGGATCTACCGGTGAGAATCCACAAAGAAACATAATGCAAGGTTAATGAATGGAAAACGTACTGTAACTCCACCACAGAATAAAAGCCAGAGCATGACAGTCCGCATTATTTTTATGCTAATGTGCACCAGCAGTCAGCTTTTCACCCTGCAGGGAAAAACACAAGCACTCTTTGTATTAGATATCGGCTTGTCATACTGCAACACACATCCGGCTGTATTTGTGTCTGTGAGTAAACCCACAAAGACACTGTTTTGATACCAGTCACTCTATTGGGGAGCGCTTGGCATTAATAAGGAGGAAATTTAGAGCTGAAGTGTAAGATTTTCTTTTCATTTGGGACTTCGGTTGGTTGTCTGTGATGGTGCGACAGTTGGAGGAAGTTAGCAAGGTTTCTGATGTGCATAGGGAGGAAAAACACAGCAAAGAAGAATATATTGGAGAGAACATAGAGTTTTAAGAGTTTTACTGTTCCTTAAAAAGACATGCTACAAACAACAGTCAGTGGGAAAAATGCCATTTGGAAATACTCGAACAAAGCCTACACAGATGGGGAACTAAATTGTTTATTTCTCCAATGGTGTCTTCTTGGAATGTAAAAAAATGAATGTTCCTAAAACTAACACCAGACGGTCGTCATCTACCGTAAATATATTTGTGTGTTAATGCTTTGGCCACACTGCAAAAAAAAATTTCATCACAGCTGTCTTACCTTTGAGGACAACCTTGTAAAGCACAGGTAAAATGTTTTAAGGCAAAAAAAATTGTACTGACTATAGAAAATTTACAGCACTCATGCTCACAGTGGAAATTGGGGATCAGCATAAAGTTACATATCATGTTCTGTAAGGGAGGTGGAGAAATGTGTGGGTTACCTTATTTTAATTGAAGCTCACATCTCTATTTTTCCTTTCAGCGAGGCAAAGGTGTTAATAAAACATGTTAATCCCTCTGTCACTGTAGTCCAGTGGTTTCTGTATAATGTCTGAAAACACAGCCAATGTGTGCAGGCGATTTTTTCCCCAAAAACTTTGGAGAAATGACTTAATCCTCTTATGTGTTCAAAAACACTGCTCTGCTCCAGGCGTAATGGTGATTAAGGTTCATTTCAATGTCTTAGAAAAACCCTGCAAATTCCGCATGACAGAGACAGGGTCGGGGAAGCAGCAGATCAGCAGTGGGACATTATTAAGGACTATTTTTGACATTGTTCAGAACTACAAACACAACCCTAACACAGATTTCTCAAATTATTAAAATAATAACAATACTCAGTGCCTCTGAGAATGGAAGAGAAAATGCCTTCATTCAAAATAATGTGAAGTCAGAAATTAACAGGTTGCACGTCCGCAAGTACCGTATTTTCCGCACTATAAGGCGCACCTAAAAGCCTTTAATTTTCTGAAAAACTGATAGTGCACCTTATAATCCGATGCGCCTTATATATGGATCAGTGTTGGTTAATTATGGCTACCGTATTCAGTGGGCGTCACCAAAGTGACAGCGGTAAAAACGGTAAAGGGGAATTCCAGTCCCAGCTGTTCATGTGTGCCATAGGTGTGTTTATGGATCCTGCCGCGAAAGAACAAGGAGGCGCGGCCTTTGCTCCATCTAGTAGAAGAGTTGCGACATTGAGGGGACAGAAAACTGAGCGCTCGAACGCTGTTCATGTAGCTTTGAAGTGTGACAAATGGAGTTGGAAATACATTGTTTTCAACAAGGGTGGTGCAAATAAGAGCTATCGGTACGTACGGTACCGTATTGTGAACGCACTAACTTGTTTTGGGAGTGAACGGAGTTGTAAGAACGCTGGTTTGTATTCTATTAATAAAGTTTAACTGATTGACTTATCTGACTGTTTTATTGACATTCCCTTTAGCACAGCTCCATCTAGTGGATGCATAATGCAACCCCAGCCACTACAGTAGCTTCTATTCTATGCACCTTATAATGCGGTGCGCCCTATATATGAAAACAGTTTTAAAATAAGTCATTCATTGAAGGTGCGCCTTATAATCCAATGCGACCTTATAGTGCGAAAAATACGGTAGTTGGAAAAAAAGTTCTTCAATCTTTCGTGCTGTCAGGCTTACTTAAAGGGAATCACGACTGTGCTTCTCTTACTGCAGTGCTCCGTTTCTCACATCTAGGCAGAATTTAACTACACTGAGTCCTATAAAGCTATACCTGTCAATGCTGCCATGATAGACCAAACAGAATAAGACTTGATGTAACAAATACAATACATGGATTTTGGTTAAGAAGAAAAAAAAAATGCAATTCTAGCTACAAAATAAAAAATGTGATGATTTTGTCTGAGGATGAAATTGTAGCAGTAGGAAAAATCTGTCAGTACATGTGTCCAATCAAGATTTAAAAGCAAGTCACTGGGAGGCTTTTCCATTCTGGGGTGTGATTTAGAAGCTGCAGCCCTAGCCCCTGCACACTCAAGTGGATCTGGACCACCTCAGGCTCAGTCCCCATCTGCCTGCCCTCAGCACAATCTCCTCTTACTCTGCTGCAGCCTGTGGTCATCTGTCCCCTGCTCTCTGCTCATAGCCCATGCATGAGCGTATATATGTGGAGGGAAAAAAATGGCATGAGAGCAAATGGGGGAACATTACTCATTCACTACTAGCCCTCTGGCCTGGTTTTGTCTTGGTTTAGTCCTGGTATAGATCTGGTTTATTCGTGATTTAGTCCTGGTTTAGTTCTTATAGAGCTAGTACTGTCCTGGTTTAGTCCTGCTTTAGTCCTGGTTTAGTTTTGGTTTAGACCCAATTTAGTCTTGGTGTCGTCTTTGCTAAGTCCTTGTTTAGATCTGGATTTAGTCCTGGTTTTACCCTGGTTTACTCCTACTTTAGTCCTGGCTTAGTCCAGATTTAGTCTTGGTTTTGTCCTAGTTTAGATCAAGCTTTGTCCATGTTTAGTCCTGGTTTAGGCCTCATTTAGGGTGCATTCACACCAGCCCTGTTGTTTTGTAGTCCTCATTTGTTCCTGTTTTTTCCCTAGTTTAATCCTACTTTAGTCCTGTTTTAGGCACAGATTTGTCCTTAATGGATTTTTCTAAATATTTTCCTGGTTGATACTGAACAGTTTGAGAATCACTGCTCTAGACCACACTGCAGTAGTATGCTATAGCTGCTTGAATGCTAACTGGCTGATGTGGGTGACATAACAAGACTGTGACCCCCCCAGCCCCCTTCCCGCTCCTCCATGGATCATATCAGACCATTGGGCTGATGTAGTGTGATGGGAGCTCTGGTACTGTCTAATAGCCCAGAGATATAGCAGCCTGCCACACTGTTGTCTCTATCACTGGCTGATTCACTGGAAGAATTCCCCATATGGAGCATGCAAGCTACACCAGGATGTGAATGTAGGAGGAGGCAATGGCCTACAGAGGCTGGAACACTGACTCAGTGCACATTAGCAATGATTGTATTCATTTGAATATGCATTCAGGATATTCAGTACAGGTGCATCTCAATATATTATAATAACCAGGCCCTGGACAATGACCAAAAATTCACAGCCAAAATTAGGAAAAAAGGATCAACATCTTGACCAAGAAAGAGAGTCAAGAGCTGAATCATTTGTGGAGAGAATCTGAGAGAATGGAGTAAAGACAAGGAGCCTTTTAACATCAAGGAGGAGGAGATCTATCCAAAAAAGACTGGTCCAAAATCCCAAAGTGCAAAAATCTTGTCAACAACCATATTTTACCCATTAGCCCATTACTGTCAGCTTTCAGTAGTGCTCGCAGCCATCTGCTGCTGAACTGAGCTGTTTCTAGCATGTTCCATCTTAGATCCCCATCTAACTCTGATTGGACATTACATTCACATCATCCAATGTTATAATAATAATAATAATAATAATAATAATAATAATAATGGATTGGATTTATATTGTGCTTTACAAGCTTCTCAAGCTCCTGAAAGCACTTTACAATTTGATCCATTATTCATTCACTCCTCTGCCATACTCGATGGTGGTGAGCTACTTCCCTGCCCTGGGGCAGACTGATGGAAGCGTGGCTGCCATTTTGTGCCTACGGCCCCTCCAACCACCGCCAAACACAGTCACACTGACACATTCCTTCATTGGCAAGACGGACGAAGTTTTTTGCCCAAGGACATAACAACAGTAATGCCTGTGGCAGGCCAAAATAAAAAATAATACACTAAAATTGTACTTTAAAGTGATACATGCCCAGAAATATGTTTTTCAGCCATACCAATCTCACAGTAAATATTAAACAATAATACAGTATATACTACTATTGCACTATTGCTTGTTATAATTATGTTGTCACTACATTACCCTAAAAAATTACTTAAATTCATGGATCATTTGTCGGTGACACAGTGACATTTACATTGGGCAACATTATATCATGGTAATACTGTATATATTAATTTGGTAACTTATCTATGTCTGAAAACATTAATGCAACTCAGGCAGAAGGCAGAAATGGTAAAACAGTATTTTCCTGCATGGCACAGTGTCACTAAAATAGCCTGAAGCACCAACTTGGCCCATTTCCTGTTGTCCAAATTACCCTGACCAGAATGTTTCCAAGATAATAGCCTATCTAGCCACACATACGCAAGAGTAGAGCAAAAATATGTTAGAAATCCATTTAACAAAATCCTGAACTGTTTGACAAGAATCTCAAGCCTCATTACTTACCAATATTTTTTTTTCTTTTTTCTTTTTCTTAGCAAAACAAAATAATAAAAGTACCACTGTATATGCGATATGGCAAGCAGCAGAAGAAAGCATAAGACAAGCTATTTTTAAAATGCCATCCATTTCATTTAATCAGTATCAATAAGCCTACACCTGTACGCCAGCAGTCGAGAGTTCTTTCTTCTGTTTTCCCAACGTAAGCTAATGACAGACTCATTAATCTGCAGTAGCACATGCGACCCCCGAGTTTCCTTTACAGGAGGCCATCTTTCAGCCTTTGATCAATGTCAGCATCAAAGCTATAGTAAACCGCAAATACATCCACCTCAGGCAAGGACTCCCCTCTGAGCGATCGCCGCTGCTTCCGCCACCACTGCCCTGACCCTCAACCAAAAAACCCCCCAGTCACCATTACTTTTACTGGGAGTTGGCTGTTTCTCTGCTCTACTCTATTTCAGTCTCTTAGCTTGTCTCAACCCCCTAATACGAATCAATATCGGCTCTTAAAGTCATCAAGTGCAGAGGTAAAGAGGCTCAAGAGCATGAAATTGCAGATGGTGGAGTGCCTCCTTATGCAATGCAGGGCTATGGATATGAGTCTTTGCTGGAGAGAGCAGACTTACAGTGGAGAAACATAGAAAGAAATAAAAGAGGAATAGACAAGTGGGAAGAAAGCCCAGAGAGATGCAATTCAGACTTCTATGCTAGTCTCGGCCAAAAAATTTACAATGCAGATTAAGAGTTGATTGGATGCATTCAATTAGAGCCAAGTTCAGGCCATATAAAAATTCAGCCCAACCCAACCTGAGCCTAAGTGCTGTCTGAACCTGAACGGACTCGACTGATCAACTGTAATTATGAGTCAGATTTTTACTTGATGTGATTAGAATATATATAATTTTTTTTTAAATATTTCATAAAAATGACCCCCAATGTGTCCTAAGATATGAGGTTAACATGTTCAATTATTAGTTTTATTGATCATAATGGAACAGCTGATTTATTTACAATAAAAACAAAAATAAAATGCCAGGTAGGGTGTTTACATTTCTTGATGATGGGGTATGTTGTCAGGCCTCATGGTCAGAAATTGTCCCTCTTCTTATATTTTCTATTATAATGGGCCCATGTGAAGCCTTTTTGCCAGTGGGCCTGCCCAAGGCTCATAGCTGCCAAGATAGGCTCCAGCCACAGGCAGCTCTAAACAAATAAGAAAATGAAAGCAGATTTTGAATTACAATGTTACCATCACTCTGAGTAACACTGATCTATAATTGTCAAATTAGCAGGCACCAGGAAGTAGTCTTGCACACTTTTTCCTGATGCATTCAACCTCTTTTGACATGAATACTTAGCCACACTGACCCAACCTGTGCTGCATCACTCCAGCAAAAACAACCCCCTGATGTTTCCATCTCTTCAAAGTGGCAACAAAGAAAGCAAAGAGGTGATACCACATGCTGTTCTGGAGGCTGCATGTTAATATAGCTATATATTATCCCACAAATTACAGGAGATGACTCATATGTCTAAAGCATGAAGGGTGCACATGGTGTCAGCCAAAGCAAAAGCTGATTTCAACAAAAAGCAGACCACAAGGACTCAAGTAGATTATAAAATTATTGAAATCCCATCTGTGGCATTTGGACTCAATTATTTGGGTATTTGAACCATTTTACTCTTACAATTTATTCAATATTCTTATAGTGAGTTCAAGCTGACTCTGGGTAAAGTAACAAGGCTGCATTGTTGAGACAATTAGAAAGGCAATATTATGAAGCAGTGATGTTCCCGTAAGGCCTCCATACACCAAGGCGACGATCGCCCATCTGAAGCCGTCTTTATGATTCTTCCACGTCGCTCATTTCCGTCCTTTTGATATGTATGCGCCGTCAGCCCCCATCGCTCCAGGACGGAGGCCGTCTGACCAGTTTCCTGCCGATTGGCCTTGTTGAATCAGCGTCTTTGGTCTTTGGCACGACTCTTTGGCGCTCTGATAGGCCTAGCACTACAGCTGCCAGCGCCAATCAGCTCACGGGAATTTTAGCGGAAGTCACGGAGTGACGAGAGGTGAAAACTGCTGTGGCAACGTACTGTCACCATTTTTGCATTCTTCGCAATTCCGTGCGGAAAGTTATCTTCTTCAAGTAACAGAGCAGCGGCACCTAATCCACACAAAACAGTGTCCAAACCTGGCCATTATCACGCTTCTCAAATGTTCAAACAAGCTGAGAACAGTGGCAGACCAAGGTGCGCTACATGCATATGTCTTCCGCAAACATTGTGTCACTTCCGTTGATCTTTGTTCACTGGCTAGCGTCATCTGCCGCTTTGGGGGGGTAATTACATCACGCGCATGCACAAGACACTGGTCTTTAGGTCGGTTGTCGCTTCGGTGTATGAAGAGGGAAAAAGGTCATGCGACGTGAGGAAACGGGAAGGGAACGAGAGGAGACGAGAAGAGATGAACTGTTGCTCCGTCTTATCGGTGGCAGTCTGGGAGTCGCCTTGGTGTATCGAGGCCTTTATTGTACAATGTAGATGACATATAGAAAGAAATAGTGTTGGAGAAATGTAAGTATACTTAAAGAATAGAAATGCAAGTTGTATTATTACTAAAGATGCCAAATAAGGGAATTTTTTATTTTGTTTTTTTCTTTCCATGTTTTATATCATATTTTATTTTATATCATTATTATTATTTTTTATTTCATTTAATTTTGACATGTTCAGGAAAGGTCAGTAATGGGCCAAGGACAACGTAATTAATTTTGATGTGGATCCAGATCACTGTTTAGATCCAGGAGTGTTTTAGGGATTAATTTTGAAATACAGACACTGACTTCACTCACTAAAATAATATATTATTAGTTTTAGTAGATTCTTTACCATTGTAAAATATACAGTATAATGGAAAGAGCATTTACCCCTGAACTAGAGGATTTAGTCTGCGTTGGGGTACTTTATCTTTACCATTACTAGGGATGTGCGAATTGATAACAAAAGTATAGATACCTTCGATTCCTGTGATTTAATTGTGGTATCGATACCAATCTGAAAGTATCGATCCTTCACTAGTAATGATACACAATGTTATTAGTATAATACAAATTCCACTGGATCCTTCATGTGTGCTCTACAATGGCAGGTCCAAGCCAGTCCATTGTGTTCTGCTGCTCCAGTGGCAAGTAGGGAAAAAAAGCATTTACTATTTAAGAGAAAACAATGGTTGAGACTGTAAAGGGTGGTATCAGAATCGCTATTGGTATCAAATCGAAGGTGACAAAGCTGGTATAGAGGTATACCCTTTTTTTTTTCTTTTCTTGGGGGGGTGGGATGGGGGGGGGGGAGGTAATTTTGTGTATTTTTGTACATAGATACACCTTTCATTCTTTGTAGTTCATAGTCTTAAAAAGCATTTGCACAGTACGTATGTTCAGATGTTCTGCTCCTTTTATTTTTATCTAGACAGACAATTGTATTCATATTCTGAAGCCAGGTTAAGGTGATGATTAACACACACAACCCATAGAACCTTGGACACCTTCAGTTTAATTTTAGTTGAATCTGAAAATTTAATCAGTTTAATCTGAAAAAAGATAGAGTTTTTTTTTTTTCTTGCACATTCAACAAAGCCTTTTTTTCTTAACCTCAAAGTATCCTTTCATCTGCCATTGTGTCTATTCTCTATCTAGCTACATCAATAGCTACCAGAGAACTGAGAAATGTTTTTAACATTACTACATACAGTTACTTTTAATGTAGAACATACTGTAACAAGATACAGCTATACCTCCATCTTCCTACACACATCTTTAGCTTACTGACCCTTTGCAAAAGCTACAATCATTACTATGTTACTGCTGCACCTCAACCACCAAATTCTATCTCACTATTGGAAAATCTCTCGTCCATTATGCCCCTTAACCATGGTAGGTAAAGTGTATTCCTGGCTTGTAATATGACTAAAACTCTTTTTTTATGGTAGAATACTGGTTGCACTCTAAGGCACTGCCATCCACCCACTCCCCTGTCTAAAAACCCAGCAGATAAGCCTAAGCACTTCTCAAAAAAAAAAAAAAAAAAAAAAAAGGCTAGTATCTTGCCCACACAAATGCCATACAGCTCCACCAGGCCCCACATTGTGATGAATGGCGTCCGATACGATCTGGATACACTGGATTTATGCAACATCAACGGGAACTTCTTGACTGATGGGAAGGAAGTGGAGGCAGCCGAGTGACTTTGCAGTGCAGCCATGCATGTAGCCACCATATACAGTGGGAGATGTGATTAGCCTTCATAAGAGTGTGACATGCAGTGGGAGGTGGCTGTTTTACCGACCATGCACCACTGACCAATACACTAATCTCACAGATATTCTTTTGGCCATCCTAGCAAAGAATAATATGGCTGTTACAATACACAGTTCCCTGCATTTAAGCATTCTATCTTAGTTAGATTCAACAATCAGAGGTGGGTAGATTAGCCAAAATTGTGCTCAAGTTGTTACTTTAAAATAAAATTACTCAAGTAGAATTAAATAGTAGTCATCCAAATAAATATGTAAAATGAATAATAATGATAATAATAACAGCAAACACACAATCAATCAATTCATACATACAGTAGGTAAGTGGGTGGGTGAAGTGTCTAGGGACTCTTGGGGTCTCTTGCAAAAATTTACAAAGGGGCCCCCAACATGCATTTTACATAAAAAACAAACAAACAAACAAACAAACAAAAAAACAACATTCAATGATATGGTATATAAACATTTTTTTGCCATTAAAAATGTGAATTCTTGCTCTGATCTAAATTAACTACTGTATTATGCTCACCACTTTTGCTCCCTTTTCTTATATTTCTCTTTTGTCTTATTCCTTTTCCCACTGCCAGACAGATAACTTGTCTTTCTTTGGCCCCGACAGCATAATTCACATCCACATATATACACACATGTGCCAGATCCAAGGGCTGTGAGGACTTTATCACATACTGTATCACAAGCATGGCACTTGCTGCAAAATGAGAAGTGGGGGTGGGGCCCCTTTGGAGGCTCCTGTCTTGCCTGTTGGCTAGCAGCGCCACTGGTCTTGCCCAAGGACACAATGCAATGCTGGTAGTGGGGACTGATGATCCACCAGCCATCTGGTGAGTGGGCGAATGGCTCTACCTACTGAGCTACTGCTCACAAGTATTTGGTAACACAAGAAAGATAGAGATTCCAGAGAGACTGCGGTTGGCCAGCCTAAAGTTCAAAACTATGACACTCTTGCTTCAAGGGAGGAGTACTAACCACTCTCCACCATGCACCCTGGATACATGTAGTTAGTCATGATTTGAACCTACACATTACTTTTTATTATCCATGGTTACATTTTGTATTGTTTTTTAACACTTCACAACAACTTATTATATTTTTGGAGAATATGCCAAGGAAAGGACATGGCACAATCTCACTGTTTGGCTCACACTAAACTATGTTTTTGCTGAGCCAATATCTTCTCCAGTGCCTCAAAATGGTGTCTTGGTGGACCAATGTACCAAAAAATATGCCAAGGATGCCTTCTGCCTCTTTAGCTGCCTATTTTTGAGGACAAGTGACAAGCACCTCAAGAGCCAGTTTAATACATTTTCTGCAGATAAAATGCTGACCAGGCTAAAAACCACTACTTACTAGCTAGAAATGCAATTATCACAATTTTAGAGAAACATGAAAAATGTCTACACTGTGTCTGTGGTATGCAACAATTTTATTACAGAAATTATTATACAAGATGGGCTATTGTGTAAATTATAAGGTTTGCACTTTTAGCAAATGCTTTGGATGTTGTTGTTGTTGGGTTTTTTTGTGTGTTTTTTTATCAATAAAAAGAAGCTATGTGAAGGTCTTTCAGATGACTGCTGTTTAAAAAAATATATATATACTGTCGTAGTCAACCTTGTTAAAAATAAAAGTGTGAATGCGTTTTTACAGCTCTGCCTTTGACATGATGTCCCTGAGTGTGGGAAGTGGGCAAGACATAAAAAATCTGATCTTGTTGCTACTCTGAAGTGGCCATTTCAAGTGACAAAGGCAATAGTTTTAGTCACTATTTGGGTCATTCTGAGTGTAGACATTATTTGTAATACCCTTTAATTACATTGAGACAAATAGAGAACATGTTAAAATTGCCATTCAATAAAAATCACATATTTTGTTGTCTTTGTAAGGGTATATTAGTGATTTTGATGACCATGGTGATAGCTAATAATTTCAGAATCTGCTATGAATATAATGTAAAATCTGAATAATGTTTCCAAGGAAAAATAGCTACAGTATGAGAAATCAGTGGAGCTGTACACTTTATTATTATTTTTTTTTAAATGAATGAATTAGAGCAGACTGCATGTAGAAGGCTTGTTGACCGGTCAGTGCTTCCTGAAGTGGGCGGGGGTTTGTGGAAGAGGCGGGGATTGGTAGGACCCAGCATTTTGAGGCCTCAGAAACAGGCGTGAATCAAAAACACAACTCCAGATATGTTTTTGATGAGTTAACAACATTATAATCTCATAGAAAGCTAAAAAAAAAATGATTTTGCATAATTTAACCCCTCTAATGTAATTTAAGTTGCAACAAAAAAGCACTAATCTAATTTTAATTTCTAGCTTAACTACATAGCAACTTTATTAGTGAGGCTAACTGGACAAAAACAAAGACTCATAATACACAACTAGAACAAGAATTAGGTGGAATTTGTTGGACAGTCTTTCCATTTTTATTGAAAATGTTAAGGTTTAAATGTGTGCATAAGATTGTTCTTGTTCCATGTCTCACAGTTTTGTAAATGATTTGGTTATAATACACCAGCATGTATGTTTTACAAATTAGCTTTCCTTGCTTTTGCCGTAGCAGTAGCTCAGGAGGTAGAGCCAGTCGCCCACTAACACGAAGGTTGGTCAATGGATTCCCGCTACCAGCTTTGCATTTTGCTGTTATGTTCTAGGGCAAGACACTTTACCCACCATGTCTGTCGCACTGGCGTATGAATGACCACAGCACATTGTTCCCACAGCACACCACAGCATGGTAAATGGTACATGTTTAAACCCTAACCTCTAACCCTAAACCTTTGAAACAATGGGCTGACCCTCATAGGCATTGTATGGTATAGTGTGTAGAAAGATGCTATATAAATCCATTATACCTAAATAATGCCCTGTCACTATGCATTATAAACATCACAACATGATTTATGTTTATCAGACTCAAGGATAAATAAATCTCAGTGTTAATAATACAGACATTTTCAGACTAAAAATCAGTCTTTCATAACTAGATTTCCTCATTTTGTGAACGCTCCACTAAGCCCATGCTGGTGGTGGGATTAGGAGCCCCCCGCAGCCACATGTTCAAATGACTCCACTGTAAATTGGCTTGGTGCAGGCTTTACTGACACCACAAAGGCAGCTCTGTGATCCACTTTGCTCCACACCGCAGGTTTATCCACCTTAAGCCCCTGCTTAAAAAATAGGCCGACCCTAACTGCCCTGAGACCGTTAACCAGTCAGCATTTTGATATGGCTCCATTTCAACAGGACTGGCAGATTTCAAATGTCAAGATTTAGGGCCTGGCTTCACAAACATGAGTAGATTGTTGGTTAGATATCTAGGCCAACCAGCCACAATATCTCTGTGAATGGATGCGAGAGTAAATGGTTGTCAATGTCTCTGAGTACAAATGTTACACTGCATGGTTGTCGATCAGTGTACGCCTCTAAGTCTTGGTGTACCCCTGCCTCATGGCCCATAGTTGTTGGGATAGGCCCCAGACACATGTGATCCTGGCATATCCTGAACAGCAGCCAGTTAGTCGCAGAGCTGATACAGAGACATGCACAGACAGCCAACCATTCACTCGCACATGATTCACAAGGGGCAATGGGAGGAAGCCGGAGTACCCAGAGAGAACCCATGGTAACACCATGGATCGAACAAGGAGGACCAATCTAAAGAGCTTGTTTTAAGTATTTGTAATTGTAAAGTGTGGGCAATACAGTATACTTTGCCAAATGTCTTTATGTGTATCATTTCAAACAGTTTCCTTTCATAAAATTTTCCATGTACTTGTAGCCAGACCCTCACATCTCCCCTCCCGCCCCTCACCAACGAGGAGGACCCTCTCTCTTACCATCCACGCAGGCTGGTCTGGCTCTTGTGGTCCCAGCGATCTGGCCCTTCTTACAGGCGCAGCGGGCCGTCTGCCTGGCGATGGTCCGCCGCGGTTGGCTGCTGTCCCTGTCCAGCGTCACAATCTCACATGTCCCCGCTGCCAGCTGGCCTGCAAATGACACAGCACCACAGGACATTAGGTCAGAGAGCTGCAATCATAAACAGAGCAAACAGGCCGCGCTGTTTGTCACTTTTATTTTGATTCATGTTCACTAAGTGTTACTCTGGTATAAGCTCTTTATAGTAAATCTTTGATGTGTAGCTTGGCAGGATTTATTTATCATTTTTTTCTGCTAAGATTTGTCATGACATTACATTTTTCACATTATATGCAAACACTGATATGGGAACATCTAAAATCAGACAGTGTAAAACTGCATTTTGGTATTAAGCCGAGTGACAATTCCTAGGTACAAATCTCTCTATTTTGGCTTTTCCCTGGGCTTCCCTCAGAAAATCATCTGCCTCCTAGGTTTCACTGATTTGCATATTGACTTTGCAAAGATTTTTAACACCAGATGCCCTTCCCTCCCTGCAACCCTCTCCATTTATCTTTGAAATTGGACCACATTGGCTTGTGATCCCTTGTGGCTAGATTCCTATGTTAATAGTGTTTAGGCAACATTCTCAAACTTTTTTTTTTTTTTTTTCATAAATGGTAAAGGTACAATGAACAGTATACTTTTTAATACTTCATAAAAAATTACCCACATCTTCAGATATGAGACTAATCACTAACATATACATTCGATCTTTATTAAGGGCCCAGAAAGAACAAGTTCCATAGCTAAAGATTAAAAAAAATTTCGTGTATATATTATTACATTTACAATAGGATAACAATAAGAACTATGGGAGCATATTCAGTCCATAGTTATTATTTGCCAGAGACTGCACATTTTTTATGTAAATATCACAGTGCTAATCTGGGGACATAACAGAGCTTGTATAATAGCATTAGCTGAGTTCATAGTTCCACACATGAATGTATAACAAAAATGAGATATTGCAGCTGTACAGAATCGTACACCACAGTAAGCAAACATCTCTCTGGCTCTACAGTATGTCTCAATTAGACTAGATTTATTGCGACACATCTACACAAGTCATGCTGATTGGGAGCAAAGGACACTAAAAAGGGGTCCTTGGGATTTTTCTCTCTCCTGGCCCCAAAATGTTTGAGGACCCCTGGTATAGAGAATGTTTGTTTAAAAAATGCTTACTACTGTGCATACATACATTGTGCAAAAAACACATAAATAAATAAATATTTTTTTAAATCACTGACCACTATGGAAAATATTTTGACAACAATCACCAAGTGACCAAACAGTACTACCAACCGTACTGCATTAAATGACTCAAATAAGAACTAAATATCTACAAAAGAAAAACAAACAAACAAAAACAAACAAACAAAAAAAAACCTAAATTAAGGCATGGTCAGAATTGAAGTAATAGTGTAAGTTAATATATGTTCAGAATAATTTAATAATTAAGATTTTCTTCATACCAAAACAAAGCCAGGGTACACCCAGTACGTATAGCGACATTTGAACTGTACTGTAGCCCAACTTGGTTAACACTTTAGAATAATGCATGACCTAATAAGCAGTAAAAAAAAAACATATATTACATGTGTAAAGAACAGTAATGAAATAAAAATGTAGATCCTGAATTACCACTGATGTTAATCATTTTGCAGTGATTTACATCAACTTATTACAAAATATTAAAATTACTACCAATATTTATAACTCTGTGGTGTTTATAAATGTAAAGTAATGCTTTATAGTCTATTAACTGGTTACTAATCCTTAAGTATTATTTAATAGTGTGAGTTATTCTAAAGTGTTACCAAAGATTTTCATACCACAAGAAAGCCAGGGAACACCGAGCACAAAAGTTTGAAAGCGACTGTGTCATAGCCCTATTGTGCCCAGTCAGTGGTATAGTGACTGATACACTCTCTAATGAATCCTTACTCTCCTCTATCCACTCGTCCACTGTGAACACAGCCTGTATTGTACTTAATTCACTTTGGCGACAGCTGAGACGGTGTGTAATTAAGGTCGGGCTGAAGACATTTAGCAGAGGGCCCCTACAGGGTGCTGCTCTGCTCACCAGTGTAGCTGTGTGTGTGAAATTACCTTTACGCCGCGGCTACCTAAAGACTAGCACCGTGCTATTTCCCATTAAGGGCCCCGTCTTATTAGCGCACCTCTTTGAAGGTAATGTTCCCATTAGCCATGAGACGAGCGCATGAATACTGATGAACTTTGTAATTGCAGCCTTGCCCCCCATCAGGAGCACCTCGGCACACACACACTTCCTGTATGTTTTCAGTCAGCTGACCCCTGGCCTGTAGCTGGGCCCTCGCTGCTCACAAATTAACCTCTGTGAGTGTGTCGGGGCCTGCCGGTGCCTTCCTGTGGTGGCTTATCACGAGCTGATTGTGATTGGCATGAGGGGGGAAGTTGTGATTAAATCTGGACTCGAGCCCTGGACACCGAGGTGGCCCTGGCTTAATGAACTGAGCAGCAAGGGGTCACACCAGGGGTAATGGGGATCTATCAGGAGTCATACACATACTAGGGCCAGCCACAGACACATAGACACTGTTTACACTGGGGTCTTTTATACTCCAGTCAAAAGTTTGTCCTTCCTCATATGTTTGACTATGGCATTTAAAGCAACAAAATGAGTAATTCATTCATCCATCTTCATCTGCTTATTCCCTTTTGAGGTTGTGTGTACTAGAGCCTATCCCAGTAACTATGGACGTTAGGCAGGGTACATTCTGAATAGTGGTCAGTTAGTCACAGTTTCCAAAATCATTTTAGTGATAGATAAACTCTTACAGGACAAACTGCTCCTCCCTCCACCCCAGAGCGATTTGGGAGCAGCTTGTTTTTGTTATTACTTTAGTTCAGGGGTGTCCAAACTATGGCCATGGGGCCACATGCGGCCTGCAGACTATTTTATATTGACCAAGCTCAGATAAATTGAATTTCCTTTGGGATCAATAAAGTATCTATCTATTCTAATCTAAATATGGGGTTGCAGAAGAGCATCTTGAGTAAAACCTAGCCCAAAGTGTGCAATATGTATTATTATGTACAATCATTATTTTTAAGCAGCTATTCACAATGTACACTTTTTACTTCTGGTATTTATACACTGTACATACTCTGTTAAACCTTATACTGTACATATTTATTATAGTGTATTTAATTTGCTCATAGTCTATTTAGTTTATTTACCACTTGTGTGCCACTACTTACTGTACTTATGCTGTTGCAACAATGCAGTTTCCCCACTGAGGGCCTAATAAAGGTTTTCTTATTCTTATTCTTAAAAGTACGTTCTCATGTAAATGATTGACTGTGGTCATGGAAACTCCTTAAAAAAGGGGGGTAAAAGAGAGTGGTAAACCAGGCACCCATGCCCTTCCTGACACAACCAGCCACATACTGCGACTGAAAAGGCAATGTCGGTTAGTTGTCTTGCCAAGGGGCACTATGACAATATGCACATTGGGCTAGGGCTCTTTCTGGTAGTTCTAAAGTGTCTAAAGTTCTAAAAAAAAAAAAATTGAAAGATGTGAAGAAACCATTACAGACTAGTTTGGTTCAAGATTAGTCCTGGGATAAATCCTGGTTTGGTCTCTCTTTAGTCCTGTGTGCAGGCCTTTTTTGACACAGCAGTGTCTGTTTATTCTGGGTTTAGTCTTGCTTTTATTCTACATTGGGCCAGGTTTATCATGATCACATCAGTGTTTTAATCTTGGCTTTAAGCCTGGGTTAGTCACGATTTAGGTGCATATTATTCAATTAAAGCTAGTACTTGGAAAGCCAACTATTTTATTTGTTGGTCTTGCAGTGACAAGTTTGAGAATCACTGCTCTACACACTAAAATAGCTTTAAAGAGTGCTTCAAATTACAGCAAGTAACTATTACTAATAGTTCCTTCCCACATAATAATACTGGCAAAATATGTAGGAGTTGCTAATAAATCAGAAGTCAGCATGCATTGAAGACTGTATAATTACATTTTAAAGATCTTTTAATCAAGAATTGAGCTCAAGTGCGGTCAGATATAGCTCTATTCATTACATTAGTATAAATTAATGTAATCAAGCAATTGAGTGGTCATTAATTTGAGATCCTCAGCTTCTAATAGTAAACCTTGCCTTGAATATGTGTGACTTGTCTTCATGCATTTGCATAATATCACAGTAAAAACAAACTCAACCTTTTTCACATTAAATAATTATTTGGCTTTCCCAGTACCTTTGCCAACTGATTAAAAGGGGCCTAACTCAGGACTACCCCATGGTTTAAAGCCAAGATTAAAATAGTGATTTAATCTTGAGCATGACTAAACTAAGCCTTTATCAGCAGGACTAGGATTTACCTCAGGATCAAATCAGGACTTAACTTGAAGTAAACCAGTCTGCATTTAGCTATTTAATGAGTTGCATCTCCAAAAAGACATTCTTGAGTACCGCTAGAAACAGAATGAGAACCAGCACAATGGCAAAGTGGTTAGCACTTTCGCCTCACAGCAAGAAGGTCCAGTGTGTGGAGTTTGCATGTTCTCCCTGTGTCTGGGTGGGTTTCCTTTGGGTGCACCAGATTCCCCCATCAACCAAAGACATGCACAATAGACTAATCCTCCAGCTAGGTACTCCTGACCAAGATCCTGGCTCAAGCTCTAGAGAAAGGTGACATTTTCTTACGTGCTTACAGTTGAAGTGATCACAGTCATCAGAAAAATAAAAAATAAAAAATTATTATATCCAATCATTTCTTTTGCGCTTCAAGTTCTAGCCTCAATTTTAATCAACAACTCTCCTCCTCTTCACTGTCTCCTTCTGAATAGGTTTGAGGGCAGGGGCCTGTAGAGAGGTATAGGTGTGGTACTATTTTTAAAAGAAATATCCAAACAGAAAATCCACAAATATTGAATACTGATAATTTTTTTGTTAGCTACTGGGTCTACATCCACATCATAATAATCTGACTTAATGCAGAGTCTACTGACAGCAATCATTTTTGAATAATATCACCACTTTTTGTTGCTATAGTAAAGAAATAGCATCACTTTAGGTCATTCGTACTGACAGATAAGACTTTGAACTTTGTGCCAGTTTTGTTTCATGTCAATAAGCCCAGTGCATGCAGAGATATTAGCCTTGAACCACATTATGACATCCAGATTTTAAGTCTTCCGTAGCAGATTCTACAATAGAATTCGTACCTGCCCTCCATCTCAATTTTAAACTATAGACCCTTTAGATATCTATAACATCACATGAATGCAACCTATTGCAAGGATCCTTCCTCTAGGGGGTGCTTGAACGTCTTATATCCAGACTCAACCCCTTCAATGGAATGGCGAGTGTCCTGCAACAATTTCAGAACATGCTTGGAGTGTGTGTGTTGTGCCATTGCGTTGTGTCAAGTGTGGAAACTGCTTGTAGTGTACTGTGCACAACTGGTGGCAAGGTGAGGTCGCAGGTGTATGCTTTGTGAATTAGCCAAATGGATGAGCTTTGAAGGCGGTGAGGAATCTAACCAGTTGAAACAGTTGGATGACGCAGATTACTCCAAAGTGACACTGCTGCGAAGGATCCTGGCAACTGGGAAACGCACTCTTTTAATCCTTTATACTGCACTGTTTTTCCCCCTGCTCCTTTCCCTTTGCACCCTCTTACAGATAGATGCTGGCTAACGACATATACTGTGTGAGTGTATGAGTGCAAGCCCCCCTCCCCAAACGGATGATGCTTCTGGTTTGCTTCTGTCTCCCCATCAGTTCCTCTGGGTGCTGCTCAGAAGCTGTTTAGATGTCTTATATAATGGAGGAGATCAGGGTTGCGCTGAAGTAGCATATGTGAAAGTTAACAAGCTTAAAGCTGACATCTCGCTTCTACTGTTGTTCCTCTTCCCCTCTGTGTCGGTAGAGCTCATTAATTGTTGCAAGCAAGGTTTTTTTTTTTTTTTTTTATCATGAACTGTCATAACTGTAGCTTCAGGGAGATCGGCTTAACTGAATGTCTCCAAATATATATTGTCTTCTATTGATCTGTCGGCGATTTGTTTATGAAGATGATGAGGAGCAGTCTAATTTTAAATCTAATGAGAAGCAAAATAAGCAGTGTGCAGATGTGAGTAGATGTCAGGAGTGTCTAATTTAAAAAAGAATAGGGAGATCTTTTACTCCTAATTACAGTCTCTGTCAAAAATAGAGACATGGTTGGAACCTCTGGCAAGTTTTTGAGTGCATACTATTTCTTTTAATGCAAAAATACAGGACAGGAGAACGAAACAAACTATTAGTAACCTATCTTCTGCAGTTTCCAATGTTAGAAAGCTGTGCTATCTGTCTGTTACTCATCAGTCTTATGCAAAAAGGTATAGGTGGTAACTGGCCCGTAGTAAAAATGACTACAAAAGCTATGTCATTTTGTGTCTGGTCATTGCAACCCTTCACAGGACCTGAAAGGTTCCCTATTATGCTATTTTTTTTTTTTTTTTTTTTTTTATTTATTTATTTGCTTTTAACCATGGTACAATGTTGTTTCCACCTCAAAAACATAACTGGAGTTTTCAGTCACGCATGTTTGAGTAATCCTGTATGCTGAGCCATTGCCCTTTTCAGGAGCTAAAAACGCTCTGGCCTCACCGCTCTGCGTCAACACATGAAACCAGAAAGTGCTCCTGCACATTTCTAAACTGTTACCAGACAAGTTCTGGTAATTTCAGCGCTTAAATTGCCCTCATTATGAAGCAGTCATCTCAGTTATCTATCTGTTAGCATCATGTTGCTAATAGCCATGCTAAATAGCCAGTTTCAGTACAAACAACATAGAAAGGTTTATAACACTACTTACTACAGTATAGCAGTGACATTAAAAGCAAGTTTGAAAGGCATTCAGTCCATAATACAACATGGTTAATTATACCCATAGTGTCATCCGCTACCCAAAGACTTATAGGTACAGGTATAGGTACAGGTAGAGGTATAGGTATAGGCACAGGCAGTGATTCTCAATTGATAAAATCTGGGTAAGTAGTTGTCGGTCAATGTGTGTCTTCAAGTTTTAGGCCTGCAATGCTGACAGGACTAATGATAGTGGTAAAAAAAAAAAAAGAATCAATAAATGCTTTACATTAATCAGCTATGACAAGTGAAGATAAATGATTTCAACTATGGCAATGTTTTATTCAGTGAGTCATAAAAAGGACACTATAGACTCCAGCCCTGCTTAAATAAAAATAATGAAAACGAAGACTTCTATTGGACATATCCCATGAATTCCATATGTCCTTATCCATTAAACTTTAACAGAATAAATTCTTGGGTTCATTTTAGGTACAAACACAGAAATGCACAGAACTTTTCAGGACACATTGGTTTCAATTCGCCCAACAACTCTTCAGCTGCTTCTTTTCTCACAAACAGCCGTGAGCGTCCCGGTGGCTCTGCCTCCAGACTGTGGCTCCATGAATCTCACATGCAATACCATATAACCCACACTAAACTCAACAAAAAGCAGACTAAAATGAACTGAGCATCTCCAGCTTTCTATTGGCCTGAAGGTACCTGAAGAAAAATTGAGAAATTTGGGAGTAGCATCTGGCTCTCATTGTGCAGTGATTCCCGTATTGATTTGGTATAGATTTTTACACCAGATTTTTTTTACAGCAGATGCCCTTTCTGTTGCAACCGGCCACACAAGCAGCATGATTAATGGCCTAAAAACAGCTTAAATCTGTCTTGACTAAATCAGGTTTAAACTAGAACCAAACTAGGACAAAACTAGATCCAAACCAGGACTAAATCAGGCCTAAAACAGACTAAATCAGGACTTCAGAATCAAGCCCAGGGACACAATGACAGTATATGCTTTGAGCAAGGTTCGAATGGCCGACCCTCTGTTTGGTGGGCGAACGCTTAACCCACTGAAGCCCCCCTGCAAGCAGAATGAATAATGGACTAAAATGAGCCAAAATCTTGATCAAAATAGGATTCAATCAGGACTAAACCAGGCCTAAAACAAGGTACCACTAGAAGAAGTACCACAGTTTGGGGAACTGTGGCCTAGATCAGTGATTCCCAACCTGGGGGTCGGGACCCCCACTAGGGGTCACCAAAGCTTCACAGTAGGTCATCTTGAAAAAGAGGTCCAAGCTAGGGCTCAATGATAATGCAAAGGAGACTGGCAAATGCTTTGCACTTGTCACAGAAAATGTGTTTAGAAATAGTTGAAAATAGATTAATAATACGTCTGTGATTTTTTTGTTATGAAGTGAAATTTATCCAATAAATTATTTCCTTTTCCTACTTATTAGGGTCAAGGAGGTGAAGGGTGGGGGCCATCAACATATCAAGTGATAAAATGGGGGTCACTTTGAAAAAAAGGTTGGGAACCAGTGACCTAGATATTTCTTTAATGATAAGAAATGCTGAAACATACAGTACATGTGCCATAAAGGTTGTAGTAAAGGTAATCTGTAAGTAGGTCACAATACAGGTAAAATGGTCAGGGATAAAAATGTGTCCCACAAACCAACCAGTTGAGAACCTCTCTTGTAGAAAATGCAATTGGACAAGATGTTTTAATAGAAATACATTCATGCAAAGGCCTGAGATGAGGTTCAATCTTTTCACAGCCAGATGCTGGACAGCGAAGAGAGAAGTGCTAATCCTGTTTTCTGGACCGGCCTTATGCATTGTGGGAGAAATGTAAAACTGGGCGCAGCTCTCAGAATGGAGCCCCGGAGCTTGTAGCAGTGGCGCTATGATTTATCATCGGCCTTATCTGCCGCTGTTGTCGAGCGGTTGTCAGCTTGGCCGGCCAAATGGCTGATTAAAATGTATGTGACCACCCTGGAGTGAAATGAAAGCTCCCGACTGTGGCACAAGATGGATTCGTGTGGCAGAACGCATGGCTTAATACCACATAATGTTATTGACATGCTCCTATGCTTTATTATTTCTCCACTCGCTGCTCGGCCACATTAGGATTGCTCTGCCACACACAGCCATTTGACATGTATCCAGCACAGGCAGCAGGGATTTACAAAGACTATTTCCCCCCTAGTCTTGATTCTCAATGTAGCAAAAATGTCCTTTTCCCTTAATTTTTCAAAGTATCTACCACACATAAACAACATACTGTGCTGTGTTTTAATACATACTTGGTAGGAAGGATAGGTAAAACTGCAGTACACTAAAGTCATGCCAATCAAGCAGCATTTTCTCAACCCATGCCCACATTAAAGAATATTGTGGAAAAGTTAAATTATAATAGTTCAATTGAAAATGTGAAATCCAAAAGTTTTATACAGAGAATTCCAGAGATACCATATAATATATACATTCATAGGGAGAACGGTGTCAGACCGGTTAAAGCTCTCGCCTCCCAGCAAGGATATTGTGGTAGTAGTGAACTGAAATATTGTATTTATTCATTGTAAGTGTAAGTCATATTCATCCCATATTAAAATAAAAAAAAATGTATTTATTTATTTTATAATTTTAATTGGGAAAAAAATAAAAATATAATGCAACCGTGCCTCCCACAACCCACCTTCTGTTTTGTCCTTTAGTACTGCATTTTTCTCTTCATCCCTATTTTATCCATTGGTTTAGACCTGGGTTAGATAAAAATTAGGCTCATTTTAAAGATCAATTTAATTTAAGAATCACTTAGATAATCCATTGTATATATTTTACTTTTCTTGGTCTTTAGCTTTGTAGGCATTCTTATTCTCTCCCAAGTCCACTAATGCATATGACAGGTAAGTCAGTTCTTGTAAATGCAATGAAAGAGTCCCAAAAGTCTTGAAATAACTAAATAAAAATATTATATAAATACAGTAATCTACTGTATATAATACATGTGTTTCTCCTTGAACTGGACCACTGAAATAATCCTCAATTATCTTAATAACATTGACCTGTGCCTGTATGCCAAAGCTATGCAAACTATAGAAGAACAGAAGGCTCCTTAGTATTTGAGTAATCCTCTGAATCTGCCGATCTCACAGTGCAGCAGCTCTGTATCTGCCTGATTACAATAGATGGTCAGACTTGTGCTGCGCGTGCTGTGTTGTGGACCATGGCGGTGGATAATTGTGTCAGTTCACATGCAGTTAGTCAAATAAAGTAATTACTTTTTCAATGAGTGCTTTGTAATTATTAGTTTTAGAGCTGTCAATCAATTCAACTAATTAATTTCACAATTACCCTGCTATAGTTGCTCATTTAGGGCTGTGGTATTAATAGAGAATCCCTATAGAAGACACTGTTCTATTCAAACCCTTATCGTTACAATACAGACAATAGAAATGGATTTGTATATAACAGCATGTTTACTATTACATTATATGGTGTTTTCTTATCCAGTGGTTCTGAAACTGTGGTGCAGGTACCACTGGTGGTACGCAGGCTTCTTCTGGTGGTACTCAGTTCAAGTCTTGATTTAGTTTCATTTAGAGCAATTATTCCTGGGTTAGTACTGAATTCGTTCTTGGTTAGTCCTGGTTAAGTTTTGCTTTACTCCAGGTTTAGTCCTGTTTTTGTCATGGTCTAGTTCTTGGTTTAGGCCTGGTTTAGTCTCAGTTCAGTTCCAGGTTAGTGCTGATTTTGTTTAGCTCCAGTTGAGACCTGCTGTAATCCTGATCCTGTTTTGATCTGGCTTAGCCCTCTTTCTGTCCTGGTTTATACCTGGTTTAGTCTTGGCTGAGACATGGTTTAGTTCTGGTTTTGTCACAGTGTCGTGCTGGTTTAGTCTAGGTAGATGCAGTTTAGTGCTAGATTCATCATGATTTAGTTCCTGTTTTAATAATGCATTTTGTGCTGATCCCAATATTATCCCTTCTCATAGATCTAGGTCAGTCCGGGGCTAATTTCAGCTTTTTTTTACTTGGAATGGAAAGTGTTTTCTGAGATGGGACTTGGTGTGAAACATTTGAGAAACACTGGTCTAAGGCATTATTTATGTAATTCAATTTTGTTATGCACAGCCTTAGCTCTTATGAAAACCAAAGTGTGCACAGAGGAGTGTGAAGAGCAAACGGGCCGTGCAGGGGACATCGCTCTTTCCACTAGACTGGACCATTGTGGTTTGGGCTTGACTTGGGCGTCCTGAGGGCACAGTCTCGCTAGCAGGGCTAAAAATATGCAGTGTAAGGTGAGCAGTGTTAAATGCTGAAATATAAAATATTGATTTGTGTATTAAGCAAACAATGTTGCCGTGGTGCGTCTCTGAGGGGCTGTGTCCATGTGTGATTCATTTATGAGGACAACACATGAGAAAGACCTTTTTTTGCACTTCACAAATGTGAACATAATGGCAAAGGCTTGCTAACCTAAAACCTCTTTCTTCCTCAAACCTCACTTAACCCAGAAACACTACAGGGCAGCTTGATGTAGCCGGGAAACTAGCATTGCGTCTGCAACTCTGGAGGACACACAGTGAGTGAGAGTGCCAGGTTAGGTTGTGTGTTGGAAAAACATGAAATATCTGATAACTACATTCAACAGTAGTATAATAAAATGTTCAGCGATGTTTGGATACTCATTATAAAGCATTAACATTATAATGGTTACTCCTCAAAAACATACCTGAAGTAGTATTCCATGTCATTCACACATGTTTGAGTAATCCTGCATGCTAAGGCGCTGCCCTTTTCAAGAGCTGAACATGCTTGGTCTCACCTCTCTACAGAGAGACGTGAAAGCAGGAAGTGCTCCTGCGCATTTCTAAAGCCCATACACCATCACCAGACTCATTATTATCATTTCAGTGCTTAAACTGCCATCACTATGCAGAAGTTCCACTCTTTTATTTGTTAGCGTCATGTGGCTAACAGCTGTGCTAAGTAGCTATTTTATGCTCTGTCCAGTCCCCTTCATAACCACGAGAGGGCGACAGATGCCTAATCCAAGTGTTCTCTGCAAAGTCAAATTAACAGCTCCCCAAAAGAAGATTTTCCATAAAATGACATTATTTTAAGTTATAAAATGTGAAATACTAATACGAAGTTGTCCAAAACCATAAAAAAAAAAAAAAAAAAAAAAATCCCTTTAAATGAAAGAAAAAGAGGAACTCATATATCTACCATTGCAAATTGCTCGTTATAATAAGCTTCATGAAATGAGCATAGCTAATGGTGGACATTAATTTACCCCCAACATTGATGGAGTGACCAAAATTCACCTAAAAAAGCTTTAGCCTTAGCATTGTTAATAAGCTCTGCATGTTCTTGAGACATTTCTCATTGGGAGCACACTTTCATGACACAGAGGAGGGAACAAAAGCACCAATCCAGCCACAAGGGGTCACAAACCAATAGCAGTTTGAGCCAGTCCCAATGCCAAATCAATGTGCTAACTACCATCAAATCATGTTATATTCATAAAAAAAAAAAAAATAGCTAATGGTCATCATTCATTTGCCCAAAACATTGATGAAGTTACTAAAATCCATCCGAAAGCTATATAGCTTTAGTATTTTTATAGAGCTCTAAATGCGGCACTATGGTAGCGAAAGCTCTTTAACAAGCGATTAGATTTACATTTTCTCACAATAAACTGGGTTAAGATGAAGATGTACTCTCAGATTTGAACTAAAATGTTAATATGCATGCCTACAAGAGAAAATTTAGTTGGTAAAGGCTGCAGAAATGCCAACTGTAAGTTCTAACAAACACGCCGTTTCTGTCTCATTTTGCTGCTGTACTCCTTATATTTAATTCAAACCAACCTCATCACATTTTGGGCTAATTATGTGCTCAAAGATCAGCTGTCCAGCCACTTTGCTTAAAACATATGCACAATTGAAGCCACAGAGTGGAAAAATACATTTTGCAAATATTTAGTAAACATAACAATTAAATGGCATAGTGTTAGACAAATCAATAACAACCAAAAGAAAGGACTGACAAACAGAATAATTATATCTGCGGCCCCTTATGGGACATTGATTCGAAGAATGCCAATGCTTTTGTCCAATTGCTCTTGTGATTTTCTGCAGTATTCACTTGTAATTAAAATAAAATCAACTTCCTGCATGGCTTAATGGGCTTTTCATAATGAAGCTGGAGGCCCCTTTTCTTACTGTGACCTTGTACGGCGCACAAAAAGAATGGCATTTTTCCCACGAGACGCCCGCTTTTTTACCCGGCGTTAGTGTTTTAGAATAATGAACTCTGCTTAATAACAGGATGTTGGCATGAAACAATGAATGATCATCAATTAAAACGGCGAGCGAAAGGCAAAACAAATGACCCCGGTAACCCATGGTAACTCCAGCAAAGCTCTCGTGCACTACCGCCCACACGCTCACACAACACGGACCAATGGCACTCCAACGCCGCAATTAAGCACATTTGGTTTCCCCCGAGGATACAGCCCAACGGAGTAATGATGATAAGGTGAAGTTGTGTAAATGTTGCTATGATTTTAGCGACTAAAGACCTCCGGGTGAAACTCCCATCATTCCTTGCTGCGTGCACCCTTGGGGGGGACAGGAATGCGATACAGTGTGTCAGAGGCAGTTAGGTGCTTGATCACGCCTGGCTTTGCTTTAATGGGGGAGAATCTGTAATAATACAAGAAGTTTTAGTCAGTGTTAAGTCAACCTGCGCACAATGCAGTGAAACCATTTAGTTTTAGCTAATTAGATGTAGAATAATGTTGAGCAGAAAATTAACTTGTAAAAATATGCAGCCTCCTTCAGAATATTTTTTTTTTCTTGTAAATAATGTATTTTAAAAGCTGCCATAATAAGTACATTTCTACGCTTGTGAGATTACTAAAGTTCAATCTTATCTTAATAGAAGCTGGACAGTAAGGAAATAGTCTGCACATAATGTGATCTTTAGTGAAATGTTCTTTCAAATAGTGTTGAAATGATTAAATTAAATTAAATATTCAATGTCCTCAACCACATAAAGAAAGTAGCACTACTTTCTAAAAATATGCAGTAAAATGACAAAAGGCTTTTGACTCTGAAGATTAAAATGCAAAGGCTGACATTGGACACTGACATCAAGAATGGATTTGGAATAAGCAAGTTGTTGATGTTTATAAAATTGTCTTTTGGATAAGATTAGTGGAACGTTTCAAGCTCCATTCTGGATGTGTACTTTGTCAATTTTCCAGACTTTATGCCTAAATGTAAAGACAAAAGTAATTGTATGTTTATGTGTATTGTGTAAATAGATAAGGAGAGTGAGTGTTATTTCTTGGTTTGTGTCTGCTGTTTCCTTGCAACTTCACATTAACTGCTTTATTTGTTTGTAAAATTCTTCCTCTATTGCACTATTTTTCTCCAGAGTGTTCCTTCCTTTCTAACCACACCTATCCTTTTATTTCTCTCCCACACAAAGCTGCGCAGCAGGAGGAGTTATCTTTACAACCACTCTAGCTTTTTACCAAAAACGCCATTTGAAAGCGAATTGAAAACGTTATGCACACAGATATTTTTTGAATGTGAAAAATAGGAAGTTGGACAAGAAAATGAAAACCCTCAGTCAAAAGCACAGACACGGCATGAATCGTTTCTGGTTTTATGCACTGCACCTTTCAAAATGTTACTGATGCCTCGGCTTTGCACAATGGACAACTTTGCTTGATACAAAGAAAAGTTTTTCTTTGCTTATCCAGTAGACAAACTTTGCATCTGCTGTACATCATAGCGCTCATTCATGGTTTGCAGCAAAATTCGTTCATTTGACTAATTCTACTTTCTCCTAGTAGGGGTTGCAGGTGGCTATAGCTGATCCCAGCAACTATGGGCCTCAGGCAGGGTACACCCATGGCCAGTTAGTCAGAGGGCTGACTCACAGAGGAGTAAACAGACAGACAGCCATTCATTATCACATTCACTCACAAGGGGGCAATAAAGGCTATCCACACGGAAACAAAAACATTATTTAAAAAAATGGCACCATCTTGCACAAAACCACTGAAAATACTATAATACAAATGCCAGGCATGTTACTGGCACTGTAGTACTCCCACAGAAACACACACACACAAAAAACAGACAAGAACACATGGGGAATGTGCCGAAAACTTGGCGGTGAATACGAATGTTCAAGCTAGAAAGGAGACTTTAGTCTGTAGTGAGAGGAGCAACATATTCTTTTGTAAAAATCATTTTAAAAATTGGTAGCATCTGCAGCTAGACTGTGCTAAAGCGCTATTGTTGTTGATGTTGTCTGAGTTTAGCCCATGTGGGTTAGGGGAGAGATATGGTTATGGTGTCACTGTTTCTGAAAAAATGCATATGGGATGAAAACAATGAAACATGTAAATTACGTTTTAAAATCTTTCCACTCAGGGACCTAGTTTAATAAAAACAAATAAATAAAAAAAATGTATTTGGGCTTCCAAAATGCCAGATCTGTCTGCTTTTATGTTTTTTCAAGCTTTGTGAAATAATTCTGGACACCTTTGCATTAGTATTTCACATTTTATAACTTAAAATAATGTATATGTGTATGGAAAACATCTTGTTTTGGGGAAATGTTTTGGATGTGTTTTGGATTAGGTGTCTGTCGCCCCCTGCTGGCAACAATTCAGACTGGACAGAGCACAAAATGGCTAATTGGCACAGCTATTTGCAAAAAAAATATTATGAGCTTATTGCCTTGTATTAATTGCAATTGAAATTAACAGAAAGAGTCCAGTGGCAGTGTATGTATGGGCTTCAGAAACAGCTAAAGCTAAAAAAAAAAAAAAAAAAAAAGTCAGTTTAGCAGAATATGGGACTTTTAACAAATGCATGATTTTGGACAGTAAAAGCCAAAGAAAACCCACAGTAACACAGGCAGAATATACAGACTCCATTTAGAGAGATTGTAGTTGATCAGCCCAAGGATCAAACTCACAACCTCCACACGGAGAGACTGGAGCAATAACCACTCTCCCATTTTGCACTCTATTGGTCCAAATTATAATATTAACTGTCTATTGACCGAACATTAAGCTCAACCAATGTGTTCTCTGCCAAGGAACCATGCATTTGCTTTATTTATTTGAAGCTAAAATAATAATTCATCAAATATTCTAAGATTAAACAGCTTCCTAATAAATATAACTGTGATTAGCGCAATTATAATGATTGCACAACACGGAGTCCTAATTCACACACAAACTAATTACTGATACTGAATAATATTATCTGAAGTAAAATTGCAGCAAGATAAATAGTCATTCAATCTGGACCAATTCATCACCTGCTAATATTTCCAAGTCAATGAAACAAATTAATGTAAACCATGCCGACAAATGCGATGCACACTCAAAGGCATTCAGAGTGCAAAGTCGTCCTGAAATATGCACAGGGAAGACTTTCATCCATCAAAAAGAGACGCTTACAGTGATTAAAGCAGTATATTTTGAAACTGAATTCATACACGGTCTAGACTAAACTTAGAAGATCGTTTAATGGCACTTTAGCAAAATATGTAACACTGCTACTTCTTTCTGTAGAGTGAAGTAATTTGCATCTTGAGTTTCAAGCCCTTCCTTGACACAAACCTCTGTGTTTATCCAGGCTTGGGACTGGCAAAAAGGGAACTTTTTTTTTTTTTTTCCTGATTGCTAAACCATTACATAAACCATTTAAAAGCAGCCAAACTGTTCGTGGGCTATGCCATTTTGCAACACTTTGCTGCACTAAGGTCAGCCATTGAAATTACTGCATTTATTCAACCAGAAACTGCTTATTTTTCAGTTTGTTTTTTTCTTTGTTGCACTAACAGCCCATCATAGTTTTGTTTTGTGTTCTTATTTTGATTATGTACTGTGCTAAATAAAGATAATACATTTGGTGGCACGTTTTGTCAATTGTAAATCCAACATGAGTGTAATAGTACAGAGAAATGTCTGGCCTACAGGAAAATATAGTTGAATAACCCTGCTCTAAGCCAAACCACTATCAGCTTTATTACTTTTCTCAAACGCATGACTCTTTGGTCTAAACCTTAAACACAACTGACTGTTTACACACAGTTTGCAAAGCTTAGACTGTCTTTGGCAAAACACTTCCCACACTTTTCAGTCCATAGACACGTTTGACATATTCAGAGCACGCATGATGCAAAAAAAGTTAACACAAGGAGGCAGAAAGACACAAATCCAACACAGCCATCAACATTTACACACAACTGCTCAAAGCTGAAAACACTTGCGGCTAACTGTGGAGAAACAACTGAGCTGGAGGTCAGAGGAGCAAGAGGTCATGTTGGGAGAAGGAAAGGCAGGGTTAGACAAGACATGAACCAAGTCTATTGCCCAAGATAATGGCTGTCAATTGTTCCATCTTGTTAAAAACAACACATCACTAATGTCAGTTTTTGGTTAAACCTCATTGATTTAGTTTTGTAACATTTAATAGTTGTCTGTTCAATTCATGAACCCCATATTCTGTCTTAACTGTCATTTTATTTCTATGTAACATTTGTATCTGTTTATATATTTGTAAGGTGGAGGCTTCAAAATAAGTTTTTTTTTGTTTTTGTTTGTTTGTTTGTTTTTGCCTCTGTCCTCCACTTACTTTGCTTTTTATATAAATTTAGTAAATTTGCATGGCATTTTTTATTATAAGCAAAAAAGAAAAAAAGAAAAAATACAAAAAAAAAGAATCAACCTGACGATACTGTATGTTCCTTTACTTTGTTCGTAAAAAATACACAAGCTGCAGCTACTGTAATTGTGTTTTTATGTTTTAAAAAAAAGTTAATTACAATGAACTCGACAAAAATTGGCCTTTTTTTGTTTGTTCTTGAGGACATTATTTGAATCATTTTTTGTATGTAGAGAACAGTGTTTAGTGCTTTGCTGTGTAGAGCGCTGACAACAACATCAACATCATGACAACAAAGTTAACTTTTTTAGTGCATTTAGCCTCAGTTTTGAAAATTGGGTTTGGTGTTTAGCAAAATAGGTTTCCTGTTTTAGGAAATGTCTTAGCAATATGAAAAAAACTGTGTAATGTGTAATACTGCAACTTAAAAGATTATACCATTTACATACACCAATCAGCCATAACATTATGACCACTGGTAACGTGAATAACACTATTAATACACACATTATTTCTTCATCATGGCACCTGTTAGGAAGTGAGGGCTGAGGCCTGTGTGCTCCAGTCCAACAGAAGAATTCAAATTGCTGAAGAAATGAATGGTGGTTCTGATTCAGAATACTCAGTACGTCACCTTTGTTGGGTATAGGGCTGCACATATGGCAGGTGCTCATAATGTTATGCCTGATCGCTGTTAAACTATAGTGTCAGTGATACAATGCTTTCTACCTCCCACCCTGGCTTTATATAACACTGATGCTGCTATAACAAGATATTTTATGGTACCACCCATGTCTCGTAGGTCAAACTGCTATCATTTGTCAGTTCTACAGTCATGCTTGGATTTGTTTGGAAGAGGTAGATGCACCTCTCTCTCTCTCTCTCTCTCTGTGTGTGTGTCTGTCTGTCTGTAGGCCAATCAGCATGCAGACCACAGAGGTGTAAAGAAGCGAGATGTGGAGGGAAGAGCGCTGATTGAATACTGAGGTGATACAGTATAGGCATCTGTCTGACTTGTCCTTTCGCTGCTCCTTGATTGGTTCTTTCTCTTTAGATCCTATAGTTCTTTAAAAAAAATACACAGTAAGCTAAGATACAATACTGCCGATAATGCTGTGGTTCTGCGCTGCACAGTAATAAGATTTCATTATGTACCCCCAGTGGCAACTTATTCCAAAATACTGTATAACCCAAATCTCCTATGGGCTGCTGAATACTATGAGGCACTAACAGTGTATAACAGTGAATAGCCGGTTTTGTCTTGGGCCCCATCAAGTCTGTCAATGTCCCTGATAATCATTAAACAACTCTAAAAATATTAAAATATAATAATAATAATAATAATAATAATAATAATAATAATAATAACACTTTTGTATTTATTATTATTATTATTATTATTATTATTATTATTATTATTATTATTAAGTAATATTACAAATGTCATATCATGCTATATTTTTTCATTATTATTATTATTTATTACTTATTTCATTAGTATCAATTTCATCAGTGTTCTTGTCTTTTGTTTACAACACGTTGGGCATTTTTGTAAAAGATATCTGAGTTCTAGATTAATATCTAAGACTAGCTTTGCAACAGCTTTATGACAACAATGTTATGGATTGTTGCATGTGTCTCTTAAGTTAAACAGTTGTACATGGCATTTTCCCCAAACCACTCACTAGTAGAGATGTGTGTCTTCTTCAAACAAAGCAAGCAGTAATAGCATGTGTTTGTATGTCTAGTTTTGCCTGTGCACTTAGCATGAACTATACTGTGCAGACAGTGAGTGTAAATCTGTCCACATGGTCACATCTTTCCAGACCCTCATCGGACAGTTATTGACCAATCAAGCTGAAATCACAGAGATTTTCCGGTCAGCGACTAAAAGATCGACGGAGCTACATCTCTGCTTTTTACTTTCTGCTGACCTGACAATGGCCCCTTATTTTGGCTGCTTTTAAATGTTAAAGTCAACCAAATCCATTAGCAGTTGAACCTTGCAGAGCATGAATGTATAAATGTGAAAAATCACACACTTTGGTCTTTGCATGACTAAAAAAGTACACTGATACTGGGCAAAAAAAAAAAAAAAAAAAAATCTCATTTAAATTGTTATAGGTCACTTGGATGAGAGATGAAACATATTCTAAAAAACAAACTTTGTCCAAATTACTTTTTTTTTTTACTTTTAAACTAACCATTAAAACACAAAAAATAGAAGTGAAAAGGTGGTTATTTGAAGTTGAAAAGTCTCAAGAAGGCACTGAGGAGGTGATGAGAAATGTTCATCATGTGAGTACAAGGTTTTAGAGAAGAAAGCACAAGTCCTAAATTGATCAGTGTACAACATTTTGTGCTGTTACTTGTCTACACATGTCCAGAAAAACATAGCCCAAGCGTGTAGTGATTTGTAGCTGGTGTAGTCTACACCCCTGTAGCCTATGTAGCGTTTACCCATTCACAGACTCAACACCTTTTAAGTCAATTATCATTTTAGGCAATGGCATGATTGGCAGCTTATACTTATATTAATTTCAATGTAATTTTATTTCTTATAGCCCAATATCACAATAGCAGTCGCCTCAAAGGGCTTTAAAGGATAGGCGCACACAAACAAAGAGTCACACAATCAAACTCAAATCATAAATAAAAACTAAACAACACTAAATAGTCCCAGGACATCCCTTGTCTTTAGACCCCCTTTCTACTCATCCATCCCTTGAAAATGTACTGCAGTCTGCCTAACTCTCATTGCCAAAACACTGACTGCAGTATGCAGCTGAACTTTTTGAGTAATTCACTGTATCAGTGTGATACAGTGCTAGTTTGTAGATACTGCTGGAGCGTATGTAGGTATGCAGGAAGTATTTTGAAGCAGTTGTTTGGCAAAGCCACTAACCATTGCAAGCAGACCAGGGGATAAGACTCCTTGAGTGTTTAATTATTTATGCCCCCGGAGTCAATATTCAGGTCCCACAAAGATGAACACTGCTCCAGCAGGTTACTGTGTAAATGCAAGGACCTCTTTCATTTACTCCTCTGTAACTGCAGATGAGAGACTGGAGAAGTCTTTAGTGTAGTGCAATCAATTGGACACAAACCAAAAACAGCTTGTGAGTAGCAGACCATTGTATATTTTCTATGGAGGAAACCAAATATATCAAAATATTCAAAATATGAATAATGGTCAGAGCCTGGTTAGAACACTTTTTTTTTTTTTTTTTTACTGTAGCAATTAGCCTCTATAATCACCATATGAGCTAAAAGCTACAAAATATAGCTTTCTCAATTTAAATGCTGGTAAGTAATTACAGAATTCTGGCAGCCAATCACAACAGTTTGTCAGTGTGTGCTGAGATTTTATCCATCAGTGACCACAAATCCTACTTTATTAATTTAACTATAGCAAAATGGAACTGAATATCAGATCGGGGTCATATTAACAAATGCAGTAAGGCTAAGAAAAGTTAGCCTTTTTCCTTTATTGTTGCCTTACAACCTGGAATTTAAATGGATCGTTGAAAGGTTTATGTCAGTCACTTTCCATCACATGACAACAACTATGAAAATGCAAATAAATAAATAAATAAATTATTGAAAAGCTAATTAGAAATATGCACTCTTTTTAAAGAGGCTCCTAAATGAGACCTGGTGTTACTCACCCTCAGAAGTCACAGAAATAGTTAGATAATGTTGGCCTGACTGCAATTGAACTGTCATTATTCCACAAAACACAATTTAATGCATCATTACAACATGTAAAAGATAAGGAACCACACCAAACCTGCCTAAAGAGGACCATCTAAAACTCACAAACTGGGCCAGGAGTGCATTCATCAGAGAGGCAACAATAAGACCAAAGGTGACCCTGAAAGATCTGCAGAGCTCCACAGCAGAGACTGTTGTATCTGTCCCAGGACCACTCTGAACCATACACTCCACAGAGCTGGGCTGTGTGGAAGAGTGGACATTGCTTGAAGAAAATAATAACAGAACATGACTCCCCAAACACGAGAAGGTCCTCTGTGCAGATACATATAAACAACTATTGATTTTTGCCAGCTATAAAGATCCAATTTACTTATATAAAATAGGTAACCAAACTGTGCGCAACTTAGGAATATGTCTTAGGGTCTATAGATTTTTAAAAAGACATCTGCAAACACTCATATATTACTGACTTGGATATATACTTGGAGACAGGATCGAAGCTTATTTGATGGACAGCCTGCACCTTGAGGTGTGGGAAGTTGGCAGACACACCGCTCTGAAAGTTAATATTTTCTTTTGCTGAGTAAAAACAGAGATGGTAAGCAGTTGTTGGGATACAGAAGATGAAAACAGAGCGACTTGGCCCACGGGGAGCTTCACTCTCACTGATGGGTGTCAGCTTTTGGCTGCTGTTCAGGTCAACTGTTCATGCCGAGGGCTCGCATCAATACGAAATGAAACGCAGGGCCAGGAAGATTACATAACAATTTTACAAGCCTGTTATTTTTGAATGCTTCAACTGTGCCGCGCTGCTAGTGGTACACCTGGTACTCCTTTTCCCTGAAGTGTAAGTAATTTGGGGCAACTCAATGGCTCACCAAGCAGAGCACGTACCAGCAAAATCATAGTGGTTTAGTGCTGATTCTCAGCTCGAGTCTATTGTAATGCTATCCACATCTGTTCACCTTTACTCTCTAGCCTGCTGTCTCCATCTCAAATCAAGCGAAGGCAGAATAAAGGGATAAAAAGAGTAATAAAATACAATTTAAATACTGAAATGACTTGAGAGCACATACATACATTTAAATAAAATAAATACATTGTAATAACAACAATGCATCCTTCCTATATGGCACTTTCCTAGACACTCTAGGAAATTAGAGACATTACTTATTCACTGCTCAGTTGCACTCAGTGATGGTAGCCACAGCTGCCCCAGGGGAGACTGACAGACATGTGACAGCCATTCTGCACCTACAGTCTCTTCAACCACTGCTAACCGCACACACAGGCAAGGTGGGTGAAGTGCCCTGCCAAAGGACACAAAGGCAGTATATGCCAGTAGCAGGACTCAATCCACCAAACTTCTGGTTAGTGGGTGAAAGGCTGTACCTACTGAGCTACTGCTGCCCTATTGTAGGCTTATTGTAGGCCCTTTGTAGGTTTTGTAACATCTTTTATTTTAACATGCATGTGTGAAGTGTATTGGGTGTCGAGTAGCAGTAAATGCAACAATTTTGTTTGGTGTGATACAGTTTGGTTTATTTTTGAAAACCAAACTATGTTTTTTGGGTTGCTATTTTACATATTACCTTTTCCTCCTTGATTTTTTATAAATATTTTTTTTCTCAATTGTGGAAATAACTTTTTTCTTTACTTTTTAGGAAGCCAGAATACAACATATATGTTGGTGGTATTTGGAATTATGTGACTGGTGAAGCATAAATGAGGAAAAAGGCAGATGAAGAACAGAGTCTCATAAGAGATTCCTAAGAGATTCCTTCATAAGAGATTGCTACAGTTATTAGTATACTTTTGAAATATAAATTACAGTGGGCTAGTTATGCACAAGCTACCTTTTATTAAAGGTAATGTAAGCAGCACACGCTCATACTGGTTTGATAACAGTACTGCAGTCTAAATCAAAACAATGGTCTCTTTTCTGATTGGACAGTTGGCAATGCAGCTTTAGGACCAAAACAAAA
Source organism: Bostrychus sinensis (assembly GCA_020698575.1). Classification (NCBI taxonomy): domain Eukaryota; kingdom Metazoa; phylum Chordata; class Actinopteri; order Gobiiformes; family Eleotridae; genus Bostrychus; species Bostrychus sinensis. The sequence continues at coordinate 43,897,130 of CM036239.1, read as the reverse complement.
ATTTTAAACTAAAACAACTTGGCCATTATGTAAAACATATTTTAACTGATAATAACATAACTGTACCATTGTTATCAGTAACAGAATACAGAATAACAAAGTATACTTTTCTGTCCATTTTAACTTAGCGCTTATTAATGAACAGCTGCATACAAGTTGCAAGGAAGTAGGTCTTTTTATTCATTCATTCATTCATCCAGCCATCCATCTTCCATTTATTCCAGTTAAGGTTTGAGGGTCCTGGAGCCTATCCCAGCAACTATGGGCCTTAGGCTGGGTACACCTTGGACAGTGGCCAGTTAGTTGCAGGGTTTGTTTTGCTTTGTTTGCCCAATAGTACCTAGGCCAGACCAAGCATCTTTCTACATCAACTAATAATGAGCAGCTGGAGTTGTTAAAAGTTTGTCTTCTAAAGCTAGGGGAAAAGAAATGGTAGAAAATTGTGATTAATTAGCATTGGCAGTTTTTTTTTTTTTTTTTTTTTTTTAAACTACCAGAGAGCTATTTTTTTTTTTTTTTTTTTGCCAAACACTAATACGGTCATTGTCACTGTGTGAGCCATGTGCCATGATTAGCAGCTTAGCCAATTACTTGTGCCACATCAGAGCGCTAAATAAAAGCCAGTGAGACAGTGAGGGAGCATGTGGCTGTCACTTCATCCAGACTTCACAGTGTAATTTGGGCTCTTGGAAATAAGGATGTCACTGTGTCAGAGCCAGAGAAAGGCATGACGGACAGAGGGAGAAGGCAAGTACAAGATTGGGTAGAAAATATGGCAGCGGATGAGTCGGTTTCGAAATGAACAAAATGAGCCGATGAGAGACAGTAAGACAGTCAAAGTAAGTGAGTGGTCCAAGCAGTGACCTTAGTTATTCAGAGAGATTTATCACTCTCCTGTACGTCTCTGTCTCTGCAGTGAGCTGAATAGAGCTGATTGTGAACAAAAGGCCTTTTCCCTAATCATCGCTGTGACGCCTCTGACAGCTGACTGACAATGAGACAACCGCGCTGAGGCTCACACAGGACCATTGTTCAGAGGTGGCTCTCACACATTCCCACATACTGTGCTAAGAAGACAGCGGCTGCCTCGTTGGAGAGAGAAAACCCATACTCTGAGAATCTACTGATTGAAGGCAGGAGTAAATGGATGCAGTGCTCAATTTCTCTAATAAAACCGCCATAGTTTTATCCTCAGCTCACCACTCAAGAACTGCATAGCAACCATTCCTTTCTTCTTTCCTTTTGGGTTCTTCCTTCCTGGCACAAAGGATACACTAGCTTGTAACATGTTGTGGCTGGATTATAGCTGCCCTTCATTTAGTTTTATCAAATGGATGAAAATGGAACTTACCTTACATAACTCTGAGTTCTCATCATGAAGATTGTAGCCTTTAGCTTATGTAGCCTAAATTCTCTGAAGATGTGCAGCTGAGCATAATAATAGTGATAATAATAATAATGATATATAAGACACTCACAAATATTCTCTACCCACTCACTGACTTGATAATAAATCCTACACAAGTGGCTCTCAAACTGTGGCATGGGTACTACAAGCGGGATGCAAGCTTTTTCTTGTGGAGTCATCTTTTGCAGTTCAAGTCCTAATTTTTATTCCTGTTTTAGTTCTGATTCATTTGGGGGTGGTCCTGGTATAGCCTTGATTTTGTTCTGGTTTAGCCTTGATTTTGTTCTGGTTTAGCCATGATTTTGTCCTGGTTTAGCCATGATTTTGACCTGGTTTAGACTTAGTTTTGTTCTGGTTATGTCCTGGTTTTGTTTTAGTTTAGTCCAGGTTTAGACCAGGTTTAGTCTTGATTTACATCTGGTTTAATCCTGGTTTAGTCCAAGTTTAGGCTCAGTTTAGTCTATTAAAAATTGCACTTGGTGTGAAAGCTTTGAGAACCACTGTCCTAGGTAATGTCTTAGGGGACTTCCACATGTCCACTGTCTGGAGTGAATGGTTGTCTGTCTGTGTCTAATCACGGTGTATCCTGCCTCAGACCCAAAGTTGATCGTCAGTAATCCTTAATGGGAACAGCGTGAAGAACAGCAAAGAATAAAGGCCTTGCTATTCTCACAGTTGATTGCTATTAAAATATGGCATAAAGCGATTAAACAGTTTTTCCTCAAATACAACAAATGTCACTTTTTCATCGTTTTGCATTAATTATTTTGGTGCCTGCTGGGTTAAGTTGGCTGTGAGAGACATGCTGTCAGAGGCACGGACAAGCTCTCATGCACTCCTGCTTGTTCTTAGTGGTTCTTAATTTTAAACAAAGGAGTTGGTTAGAATTGCCCTTGTGCAGCATTGTGACAAAATTAGACCATGCGGCCGGCAATGCGATGCCCATTATAAAGGTCACATTTAAAATCTAAATAAAGGACCTCTCTCTCTCGCCAGCTGTTGCCTACGGAAGTCCCATCCATCTGAATTAACTATAACCTTTACGTTTTTATATGTGCTATGGAAATAGCAACGCAGCATGAGAAAAATATTCCTACATTTTGACAGATCTGCATACAAGATTAAGTAGTTTCAGGCACTAAAAACGTGTATGCGCTTGGTCATGAAGGAATGTGCAGGGTTTTCTAGTGATGGTCCTTGAGATGACCTTTTTATGAACTGGTGGCATAAAAATATAGTTAAATGTGAGGGACTATTGCTGCATTCATTATATGTCTGAATTTCTGAATTTTGGGGGGATTTTTCTTGAGAAGTTCATGCAGAAATCATTTGCTCCATGACTCCCTTACAGTAGGACAGTACGGTTATTAACAGTAATATATATATATATATATATATATATATATATATATATATATATATATATATATATATATATATATATATATATATAAAATGTATTGATTGTAAAAATAAATGTGCCGTGGTGCCGTTTATGCAGTTCAAACATACCCTGCAGACAGACATAAACAATAACCACACTAATCTAAACAGACCCTGGACATTCCCTGTCCTTAGACCATCTTTCTTGGTAAGGAAAAACTCCTAAAAAAACATCAAAAAGACTGTCCAGATTCTGTCCTATCAATAAAGCCTAAAATGTCCCCAAATATATATATATTGTAAATAAATATATAAATATATTGTTTTTAAATAAGAGAGGCAAGATTCTGTGTCCAAAAAAAAAAAAAAAAAAGTACAATAAAGTACAATATCCTCTTTGTAGTTATATAAACTACAATATTAAAAGGTAGTGTAAGGAGCATGTGCTTGTACTGGTTTGAAAATGGTACTGCAGTCTAAATCAAAAAACGGTCTGTGGGTTGTCAGTCTTTCCTCTTTCCTTATTGGACAATCGGCAATGCAGTTTTAAAAAAATATAAATACTGCTCATAGCACCTTGGGTTTAAGGAGCTGCTTTGGGCATTTTGGACAGCTCTAGATAAGCTTTTCACATTAAAAAAAAATTATCAATCTTTATGGAAAACACATTCTTTTGGGGAGCTTTGTTTTCTCTCTGCTAAAAACCCTTAGATGAGTTAGTACTACTGCTAGTTTTTAGTTACTCCCCTTGCTGGTCCCGCCTACTTCACTCAGTCACAATTCACACATGAAAAAGTTGGGAGTGTTTGAATTCAGGCATGAGAGGAGAATGTCAGAGTGCTTGTATTGAAAGGTTCCAGGTGGACTGAGCAAGGTATGATGGCTAATTAGCACGGCTATTAGGAAATAGCAACATGAAGCTAGCTGATAGGTAAATGAGCGGACTTCTTCATAGTAACAGCAGTTTAAGCGCTAAAATTATCAACATGTATTTGAAGGTCTATTGAGGTGTGTGTGCTTTAGAAACACACAGGAACACTTCTTGGAGAAGGTGGGGTTTCTCACATTTCTACATAGAACTGTGAAACGGAGCGTTTTCAGCTCTTGAGAAGGTCAGCACCTCAAAACAGGTATGTTATGAAGTGCAAACCACATTGATTGAAAGCTCAGAAAGGCTGAGCTGGCATAAAACATCCACTTTAAATAGTATTTTACAAAGTAATGTAAAATGTGATTTTACACTATTAAAACACAATTTGGCTGTTCTCAGTTGTTTATCTGTGTATTTTACTGACTGAATGGCCCATTTAATTGTACAAATATATAGGTATATTGTTATGCTGTTTTGATTTTGGAATAAGCCACATTTTTGTGCTTGGAGACGCCACATAATTCGAGGTGCAATATGTTAAACACATAGAGCATAGAAAACATTAAAGCCCAGTGTGAATCTGTAAACAACATATACAATAACACGGCCCACTGACTAACACTGCACAGTTGTTGCTGTTACATCGGTGGTACTTGTCCACACATATTGTACTGAGGCAGTGAGGCTGAAAGCAATCCTGTTGTGATCACAGCTTCTCAGCCCCAACACCTTGGACTACCAGTCCCTTGTGTAAAACCTTAATTAGCGACTTATAGCAGCGCCATTGTTTCCTTTTTCATTGTACTATGGCAGTGTAATTATACTCAATGGATCACAAACATGCTAAATGACCATACAGTGTACACACCATGCACCGTGTTAGAGGCTGAAATAAAAATAAAATTGCAGGAAATAGTAAAACTGGTGGCATATTAAATATTGGTGAAGAAGGAGGCCATTAATAGAAGTATTCCCTCAAGGCCTTTTCTCTCGCAGCATCTGTAATTGGGTTACTTAACGGCTACCTGAATCTCATAAAGATGAGCCGTTTTGCCCAACTAAACTTGAATCATCAGGTTTACTAAGAGGCACTCATTTGTCGTTTGGGGAGGAGGAGAAAATAGTAGCTTCTGATGCAAGAATAGCAAAATGAACAACTGGACCAAAACCTTGGGGAATCTTGTATCTACATCGAGGCTTTGAGAGTTAGAGTCACTATTTTATATTTTCAGAGCTCTCCAGGATGTATAGGGACAACAATTTGTGTCTAATGTTCCATGTTTACATATAGGAAAAGCAAAATTATTCAATGGAAGAGGGCATCCGCTTCATCATAAGGTGAATGTACAGCTAAAAGAGCATTCAGAAACCGCCACTATCTTAAAATAAAAAGAAAGCCTTCTTATTTCTGTTTTTTACAATGTGGCAATGTAAAGGATTTTCTGCCTCATTATTCCTCAGTTTATGATTCTCTGCGTTATAAACATGATAATTCGTAGACCCCTATGTACATGGGCTACCAACACATTTAGGCACAATGTTTGGAAGATATTCTTTTGTTTGTTTGTTTGTTTGTTTGTTTGTTTGTTTGTTTGTTTGTTTCAGGTAGTGCAGTGGTTCTCAAAACTTTCACACCAAATACCACCACAGGAATCATTTGGCTTTCAAAGTGCCATCTTCAAAGGACTAAAACCAGGACTGAGACTAAACCGGCAGATAACCAGGATTTAACAGGGGTAACATAAAAGTATAGGATTAAAATAGGAACTGCCTCTAATAATAAACTAAATAAGAACTGCAAAATGACTGCTGAGTACTACCAGAAGAAGCTTGCAAAACTGCAAGATATTTACTTTACCAAAGCCATATAGGGGAAAAAAAAAAAAAAAAGCCATAAGGGAACCATGTCATGGACAGACTTTACAAAATGTTCAGAAACAAGCTACATAGAGTTCATGTAAACCAGAAAAAAAAAAAAAAAAAAAAAGTATAATTTGCCCTGCATTCATTATTTGTTATAGAGATTTTTATGTTATTATTCTAGTGCTCTTTTGTAACAGACCATCTATATAGGAAGGTCACGTTAAAAACACACAAAAGACCTCATTCTCTCCAGCCATTCTTTACCAAATTAACAGTGCACATATATACTGCTCAAAAATATTAAGGGGACAAGTTTTTTTTTTTTTTTTTTTTTTTTTTTTTTTTATTTTATTTGATTTTATGTTTTTTTTTTTTTTTAATGTTTTGGTGGATGTCTACATGTATAGACAGTCCAAAGAGCTAATTTCAAAGGCACCCCAAAAATCAAAGTGAAACCACAAAATGACAATTTCATTTCTTTGCAGCTACTTGAAAATTGTACTCAGTAGTTTGTATGTCCTCCATGTGCTTTTATGCTTGCTTGACAACATTAAATCTAAAAAGCTGTGGTGTAAAGCTACAACATGCCAACTTCCACAACACTATATGGTATAGACACAATATACAGGATTTATCGACAAATATTTACAAACTATCGCAGACCCTAGCCTTGTCCTTTCTTGTATTACTTGCAAGCAGAATTCAAACTCTGGCTTGCTCTGGCTTTTGAATGAATTGGAACCACCTGATATTGTATTTTTCTCCTATTTAAACAAAGACTATTGAAAGATTGGATAGATACACTCACCTCAATTTTGTTCTAATGGGCCACTTTGGTAAAAAGGAGGATTTCCATTATCTGATCACTTTTAGTAATGTTACAGCTTTAGATGATATGCCAGTGCTACCACTCTCACTGAATATTATACTTCAAAATGTTTCTTCAAATGTAACACTGCTACATCAAACAGGCTTGTGTCAGATCCATCAGATGTCCTTTTAGGCATATACAGAAAAAAACAAAAACAAAACAGAATTTAATGAAAAAGCAAGCGCAGCAGGAGTCTGGCAATCACTGGCGATGAATGACAACTCCCCATGGCCTTCTCTCTGCTCATTCTCTACTGCCGCCATCAGTCTGCTATCAAGCTCCACATATGCACAATAATCCAGTAAATCAATGAGAAGAAAGCACTCCACCTGTCCAAGTGTTTTGATCACGACATCTCCAGGATCGGCTTTTGTCTTTTTTCTTTTTCCATTCAAGGAAGAGAAAAGTCTTAATCACAACTGAAGCATAAATCAGTATCTTTCCAAAAGGCAATCTTGGATCAAGTAAAGGTATGGCAACACACACAATTTTGTAAAATTTCATGATGGAAACCTGTTTTTTGAAATTGTACGTAGTCTTGCTCCACCACCACTTTCCAAGATTTTTAACCTGAGTAGCAGACTCACTAGATCTATTGCTGCAAATAAATAAACCTAATAGTGCCCCTAAGAAAAAAGTGCATGCAGTCAGTCAGCTTTCTCAGTGTGAGCAGCCCCGTTTTGGAACACAATACCATCTCATAAGAGCAATGCTGATACACATAGAACTTAAAAAAAAAAAAAAAAAAACACTAAAATCATGGTTATGAGAGAATCAATCCTGCATTCATCACCTGTCTAACTCTTCATCCTCTGTTTTTGTGCTGTTGTGCTGCCTGTCAGTGTCTTTTGTCTCATGTATGTTGTTTAGATGTTGCATGCATAGTGTATGTCTGTCTGCTTACGCTTAATGTTGCTTTGCTGTATTTTAAATACATGCACGCTTTTATGTAGCCTACAAATTTTCACTAATTTACTTCCATTTGTATTTTTATGCTCTAACATTTAATGTTTGTGCTTGTACTTTTGTCTGTTGCATGTGCATTTCACGTTGCCCAGGAACAGAGCTGCACTCTGCTGCCCACTTTTTTTTTAAGCAAATAATGTTTTTTCAAAGGTTGGAAAATGTGCAATGGAGGCAGGTGACCAGAAAAATATAGCTCTTTTAAGTACAACATTACATTTCTATATCTGAATCTTGTGTTCTGAACATCAATTGTACAGCTGCTGTATAGTCAGTAAGTTGCAACATTTTCTTCCAAACCAAAATGGCGCAGAGATGTGACTGTATTCCTGTCACATGAAATCATAATATATTGCTATATTACATGCCCCTAGGCATCACTTTTCAATAAAAAAAAAAAAAAAAAGTACCCGGCAAGGACTTGAGTTCCAATAAAAGACATTACGTTTATGGTTTTGTTTTGGTTGTAAACAAGTGGTAGTGATGCATCTCTAATTTGCATGGTAATATGTCATTTATTGTTATAACTGTGATATATGCGCACTGTCGCTGCAAAATAAACCTATCAAAAGTTGTTACTCTGCTCATTTTTCACATTCAACAACCAGCCCTCGAGACAATTCCACAAAAAACTACAGTCGAGTGGGAATATGGAAAATACCACAGTGGAACCACGTGCATAGTTGGAGGAAAAACTCGTGCATTGTAATTCTTTTTGAGACCTGCAAATACATCATTGGCTTCAAAACTCCCCACCCATTGCCACAAAAAGCTGCAAAAACAAGCACATAAAAAGGCAAAGTGTGGCTTATATATTTCACTATTCTGTTGGTGGGGAACCTGTTTGGCCAGACATTTGCTCATGAATATTTAGGCAGCCGTGTTATGAATATGCATATGTGCATGCAGATTTATGAGCGAGAGAAATAGTGATAAAGCAGGAGATAACCTCCACTGGTGTGATATAGGGGGAACAGAAGGGGAGCTGAGGCAGGATTATGTGCAAATTGACTTGCAATGAGACAAATGTGCAATCTAGGCGAGGTTTGGGGAGGTCCTTATGTGGCAGTAAAGAGGAAACAAAAGTACAAGGTGTGTGGGAATAGCAGTGTATCTTACCCAGGAACATGGCGGCACAGTGGCAAAGTTGTGGAAGGTCCCGGAGTCGAAGCGCAGACCACGTGGGGCCTTTTTTTATTAGGCCCAAGCCAGCAGGCATCGCTGGCGAGGGACTATTAAGATTGATGCGTTCCGTTATTATTATTATTTTACTTTAGACTTTTTGAACGCAAATTTCCCTCCCTGAACATTAACGAAAAGTCAATTTTATTTGACCCAAAATTCAAGGTTGGCGAAAAATTGTATGTATTTCAGTCTGCGAAAAAAAAAAAAAAAAAATAGCTGAGTGGCGGCCCCTGGAAAAATCAATATACATTGCGCCTATGGGAGGGGACCGCAAACATTTTGCAAGGTAGAAAAATTAAACTTGGCAGGATCATAGAACATGTCAGGACAAGTAAAAAAATATATTATGGCTCTGCCCTAAACCCAACAGGAAGTCGGCCATATTGGGTGGAACCTGGGACCTGCAAAATCGTACCCCTTGTACAAAAGCTATATAAGCTTTCAGTTTGCATCCAAAAACTCCAAACTCAGTCAAAATCCCCTAGACACATGTGCGGTCAGAAGTCATCAGATGACTTTTGGATACAATGTCGGGTGTGGCTGTGGCGAGCCCGCAACAAAGCAGCCATTTTGAGAACTATGAAAACTTGAGTATCTCTTACAAACAATGTCAGATTGACTCGGACCCAATGGAACATTTGTGCACAATGATGACCTGAACACAGTGGTATGTCAATATTATGGCTATGTCATAAAATAGCCCTCCGGCACCACCTAAAAAATTTGAATGGAGGCAAAAAAGTTTGTTTGTTGTAAACACATGAAATTTGGCACACACATACTCCATGCCATCCTGAACATAAAAGCCAATGAGGACATACCCCTATCTACAACTGTGTTACCATGGCAACGGTGAAAATGGCTCATTGAATTAAATGGAGTTTCCTCACTCTGTAAAAAGCAGTGGATGTGTCGTGTTCCACAAATGGTAACTCTCAAATATAGCATCGGATTGAGTTTGACTCAGTGTACCATTTGTGCACAGTGACGACTTGAACACAATGATATGTCATTATTATGGCTGACTTATCAAATGCCTCTCCAGTGCCCCCTGGAAATTTGGACTGGGACTCTGGCTGTAGCTGGAATGCGGTCCGAAGCACGAGGCGCAGCCCTCTTGGCGTTGCGTGCTCCCCGCGGTCGCAAGGGTCGGTGGTCGGTGGTCAGTTTGAATATGCTTTGTTATTTATTCCATCTGTATGACCCATAGTATGCAAATGCAGTCTTTCCGAGTTCTGTGTTCACGTAAGGAACAGCCAGTGTAAAGTGTTCCTGTGACTGAGTGCTGTAAATAGAGCACTGTGAATTTAAAAGTGATGTTAAATGAAAAGTGAAATAAAAAGGCAATTTATTTAAAATGTCTTTTTATATAAAAATTTGACAGTGTTGCTCACGCTTTTTGACACCATGCTGCCAGTAACTTCTCTACTTCTTCTCACTATTAAGGCTCATTTATAGTTTATATTAAATACCCATTTGGATACAGTTGGAGTGTTCTGTCTGTCTTCTGCATTCATTCTGTCCGTGTGTTGGTCCGTTTTCCCTGAGCTTGCCAATATAGACAAACTGAGCAGTACATGCTTTTACCACTGGGGACACTATTGAACACAGCTCAACAGTCAAAGCACAATTTGACAATGGCCTTCTATTCTCACCTCATTTTCTTGGCTCTTTTTCAATAAATGTGGTGTAAAAATTGCTGCCAGAGCTGCCATGTTTGTTGTTGCTCTCTTTCTTCCGTCTTGATAAAACTTTGACTGTTGCCTATCGCCCCCTACTGGTTATTTTAACCAAACACAGACAGATCACGGACAGATCTATTTGTGTACCAAATGATGATAAGCCTTTTGGGTTGGAGCGGTGGATGGACTTGCAGAATTCGCATCCTAAGGATCAATGGTAAATGCATACATTTAGAGGGTGAAATTCAAGTACCTGTCAAACATTTTTAAAGTAATTTTTCAAGCTTTTCCAGCATATATTCCTCATTAAAAATCATATTTCTGGGTTCTTTTATTATATTTCCTCTATTATTTAATATTACAAGTGGTATTCCAACAAATGCACATTTGTTTCTCACTGTTTTGTTCATGGACTTTTAAGCTTTACTGAAGGTCTCAGAAACTTGAAGCACACTTGAAACCACTGCAATTTCAGTAATCATTTGTTCAGTCTGCAAACAAAGTTCTACTTATAAACTTTTTTGTGAACTGTGATGCCTAGTTTTCCTAGAAAAAAATTATTACACTAAAAGCTAAATACTTGGCAAATGTATTCTGTCCTTGCTTATAAAACAAAGAAAAGCGGCATTATAAAATCTCTTAGCAACAATATTAAAATTGATTCCAGTAACTACTTCAAAAAACATTTTAACCCGGAAGCATGGACATTATGGACCATTAAGTTGCATTCATGTGATATCATTATGTTCTAAAGGGTCTATGCTGTGAGACTGGGGGGTGGAGGGCAGGGAAAAAATTGCTGCTAAAGATTAAAAATGCTGATTTCTTGGCCTGCATGGTTAATGGTTAATACCTCTGAGATCCCTGGGCCTTTCACCATTAAGTTAAAAGTGGCACAGAGTTTAGCCTCTTTTTCTGTCAGAATGAATCTTTTAAGAAGAAAGATTTTTTTTTTTTTTTTACAATAGCATCAAAAAGTTGCAACAGTATTCAATCACACAAATATGCTTGTTGTCAGTAGACAGGGTGTTAAGGCACAAAATGAATATATTGAGATTGTGGTCCTATGTCCTTTGACAAAATGATCAGGTTCAACATTTGTGGATTTTCTACCCTGTTTTTTCTTTTAAAATTTGTTTTTAGAGTAGGGGTCTCCAACCAGTAACTTGCGCACTACCAGTAGCTCTCAACCACTTTTCAAGTAGCTCCCCAAAGGCTTAGGTTAATGCATCCTAAGCTTGATTAGTCAAATTTGATTTGTCACTTGGTAAACCAACTTGTGTGTATATCCATTCAATATACATTGCCTGACCAATCATGCACAAAATGATTATTCATCAATTAGTTTTCAATCAAACAATTGTGCTGCAGTCAAGCTTAAATTTAATGCACATGCATGTCAACTAAATATTTAGTTGTTTTAATGCAAAATGTGTGTTGTGGATACACCAACATTTTGCAAATGTTCAGGTAAATGTTAAAGGAAAATTAAATACATTTTCTTTGAGTTAAAAGTGTCATCTCTGAGGTCATTGTCCAGTGTGTACCCCGCCTAAAACCCATAGCTACTGGGAAGTGCTCCACTACCCGCGACCCCTAACAGGAATAAACGAAAGACAATACATTAATTAGTTAATGCTACAATTCATGAGTCTCTCTCTGCCATTTTCATTTTGTAAAAGTAGCTCTTAGAGGAAAAAAGGTTGGAGACCCCTGCCACAGAGTAAAACAGGCCCCTGCCCTTCATTTGGGTTTTTGACATTATGAAATTCTAGAATGTGAATGCAACCTTTTCCAAGTCCACTTCTCTGCAAATCTGCTCTAAATCCCTGGAAGTGTTCTTTATCTGCCCGTTTTCCCAAGGATGAATCTGAGAAGACCTGAGCATACTTGGGCAGGAAGAAATCTCAGAAGACATTTTGCACTCTTCACAGATCGCCGCACATAGCACGCACTAAAGCAGACCCAACAGCCGCATGCCAGTGCCTATAGATACTACTGTATAATACACGGGTATCTCAGGGCAGTAGGCATTGTCTGATCCATTCAATTCATTTGTAACCATTTCTTCCCAAAGCTGTACATTTTACAACTACTTTGTTGTCAAGTAGATGTTTTAAATCAAACTTTGACCCATCCCCTTTTTATATGCATTATTTTCCTAACAAATTAAATTAATATGAATATGTTGGGTTAATGCCAACAAAGAAGCTACTTCCGGTGATATTATCAAGTCAGGCAGTCATAGTGTTATGCAAGAGTTCATTTGTTATGTGAATCAATGAGAGTTTTTCAGAATTCTAACTATCTATTAGCAGGCAATGTGGCACCATCAAAGTCAGTGACCAAACATTACGAAAACACTTTGGGAGTGAGAGTATAACTATAACAAGTACACAGGCAGGAAACCAAAGCGACAAGGGTGCAAATAACATACAAAAGCAGCCGCCTGGGCATGCTGTTGCTATGAATTCAACATTTCATTTTAAAAGAAAATTGAGCAAAAAAACAAAAAACAAAAAACAAAACAAACAGAACTGTCAGCGGGAGGCAATATAAAAATACCAGGTGTGTCATTTCCTGGTGTGACTGTGCAGCTCGTCTCCGCTGTGCTCCTGGGTATGGTGAGAAGGAGAGAGCCACAATCTGGTTTATCTGTGCTCGGTAGTACCTATATGTATGTGTGTGTGTGTATGTGTTTGTGTGTATGTGTGTGTGTGTGTGTGTGTGTGTGTGTGCGCGCGCGCCTTTTAAAGTGTGTCAACAGCGATAACGCACACATACTGCCCACCCCATGCATGCAAAGATATCACAATCTCCAGCCTCAGGTTTGCGGACAGAAGAAGAGGAAACACACAGTGAAAATATGGATATAGTTTAAAAGATTCCCTGCAGAAAGGAGATGGAGATTGACAGGAGCGCCACACAAAGGCCTCCAGGATACAGCTGCTATTTAAACATAAGTTTTGTTGTGTACGTATACAATTTCCGGGGTTTGCCAAAGTGCTGTGGGAGCTGGCAAGTGTAAAAGCAGTGCATTACAATTTATTCGGGTGGGTGACATATACCAAACAAATAGTAATTTTATGAAAGCCAACTGTTCCTGGCACAGCTCTTGAGTAGATAAGCTTTTATGTTAATATTAACTGTCACAAGTCTAAACATCGAAGCAATGCATTTGGATAAACTCCATAAAGGCCCCAATAAAAATGACTGCAGACTATGTGACAGAGCTAATTAAAGTTGAGCCATTACTCAGTAGAGGGTAAAAAAAATCTCTTATGTCCTCAATGTAAAATTATTTCACTTATTATTTCACACAACCCTGTTAGAGCCAGCTGACCGCACACTGTAAAAACGCTCATTTGACTTTCAAAAATCCTAATCTTTTCACACAAAGCTAGGGCAAGAGTCATATAACTTTTAACTATAAAGTGAAAGCAAACAGTAAAACACAGGTAAATTTGTCCTTGGGCTATATACAGTACAAGAAAGCAGAGCATGAGTCTAAAAATATCTAAAAAGCAAGCATAAACACAGTGAGAAATCAACACGATTAACAATGCTAAGAGATGCTAATGTAACCTGCTATGCAAACTTGATGTACTCCATTTTGTGCAAACTCCGACAAGAGGGGCTGAATAATGCACTGATTTGCTATTAATACCAGGGACTCCCAAGGACGTCAAAATGAGCATGGCTGTCAGTGATCTAAATCAGTGGTTCTCAAACTGTGGTACAGGTGTCACAGGTGTATGCAAGCTTCTTCTGTTGGTTTTTAATTTAGTTTGATTTAGAGCCAGTTTTAGTCCTGCTTTAGTCCTGCTCTGGTTAAGGCTTACATTTGATGTTCAGACCACTGCTAAGTCCTGGGTTAGTACTGGATTTGTTCAGGTTCAGAAATGGTTTAAGGTAAAGGTAAGGTAAGGTATATTTTAATTTCCCCGGAGGGAAATTTGACCCATCCTTCAATGCCACTGCGGCAACCTGTCAGGAGCAGTGGGCGACTGCAGTGCGGCACCTGGGGATCCAGATCTTAAGCCAGGATCCTGGTCAGGAGTACTTTGCTGGAGGATAAGCCTATTGTGCACACCCTAACCCAATGAGGGAAACCAGAGCACCTGGAGAAATCCCACCCAGACACGGTCCTGGTTTAATCCTGAATTCTCCTTGGTTTAATCCTGTGTAACAAGTTTGAGTAAATAACTTAAAACCTACACAAAAATGATCAGTGCAATGTACTTTTAATAGTTTGGGGTGCATGGTGGCAGAGTAGTTAGCACAGGGAAATCAGGGTTACTCCGGTTTCTGCCCACTAACCTAAAATGTGTAAATGAATGTGAGAGTCAACAATTGGTCATAGTCCAGGGTGTACCCTGCCTAGGGCCCATAGCTGCTGGGATAGACTCCCATCTGCAACCCTGAACAGGGATAAGCAGAAAAAAATTAACTGACTTATAATGACAGTTATTTGTTTGTATTTTAAATTGTATTTTTAAAAATAAAATGCACATAACAGCAGAATGAAGCTTCTTTTTATCTGCTGCAAGGGAGTAAGTTAGTGTTAATCTCATTGTTGTGTGCAAGCTACAAAACACTGAATTCTATTCACCAAGTATGCAAATACATGTGAGGAGTACAA